>JAJIYU010000100.1:0-70101 GCA_030144865.1 Tinospora cordifolia | reverse complement strand
ACTAACCCAAAGAACCTAAAACGCTGCCAGACTCAACAAAAGAAAACAATTACTTCCAGAGCACTTCCTTCAACCACCACCTCCTCAAACCCTCAAAACAAACCCCACATTTGTCGCTGGAAGAATGAAATGAAGATGCAAACCAATTTTTGGGTTTTTTGGGTTTCTCAACCTGATTCGCAATTCGCGGCTAAAAGAATGAAACAAAGATGCAAACCTGCTTCTGGTTGCGACGGTGGTGGTTGCTCCGGCGATGGTGATACCAGAGAAGCTATCATAAATGATGGTGTTCTTTTTCTTCTAGTTTCATCTTCAAATCTGAAACAGAAAGTGAAGAACCATTCGTGCATGGTAACATTGGTCTATGAATGTTATACCATCGTCATAGGTCCAATATACGTAGAATATCTAGCCCAAGTCCTCAGATCTCATTTTTTGTATATTAGACGTTTTTGTATACCAACATTATACTATTTTTAAAGATTGTATACACTATACCCATTTTTATACTATTGTATATCACTTTTAGAGTTTGTATATCATTATATCTCATTTTTTATCCTAACAAATTAGTTTTTGAACACTGTTATCCTTTTGTATGCACATACTAATGTTATTCAAAAATAGTACCAACAAATCATTTCTTAACAATTATCACGTTATATACACACGTTATACCAAAGTTAAACACACTGTATACCAGTGTTTGTGAGATATTGCAACATATCGCATTCTGTATACAGAAGTTATACATGTTGCATACCATATTTTTGAGATCCTGCAACATATGCATTTTATATACAATGTGTATACAGAAGTTATACACGTTGTATACCATTATTTTTAATCCTAGAACATATGCGCCATTTTTCCATTCCATTTTTCAAAAAATTCATTTTTAAACTATTTTCTAGTATTTTTATATTAATTTTCTTTTCTTTTTTTGTATACAAATGAAAATAACAGTATTTTTGTAAATATTCCTATTTTTTGTACAAATATGTGTTTTTCCCTATTATTAATCCAACCCTTTTTAATTTTAGTTGATCATATGTTTGATCACTTATAATTATTCTTGTGTGAATATTGTGTTATGTATTTTTTGAAAAATAGTATATTGGGACTCGAACCTAAGACCTTCATGTTATTATATTGTTTTTAATTAATTGAACTGATAAGTCGCTCTTGTCCCTAAAGTGTTTAATTTTATGTTTACAATTCCTAAACTCAAGTTCTTCATTTTTTGTTGCTCAAGACTTTTTAACCATAAAATTTTCATATTATTTATTTATTAAAATTAGTTTCATAATTTTGTAATTAATTATTAATTTTAAATTTCTCAGGTATTACTATTGGGACCCAGTAATACCTTAAAAAAATTACGAAATGAAATGAAATGATTTCCTTTAATTATATGTGTAATTAATTCGGTAGAAGTCCATTTGCTCAGAAGAGTCTCAATGAAATGAGAATAATGAAATGTGATGAAACAAAGATAATTTTTTGGAAATTCAGGTGCAACATTATTGAGGCCTAAATGATAAATGAAATAAATTCTTAGAAGTTCATTTAATTTGTTGATGTGGGTGTCATAAAAGGAAATTAGAAACATTTACACACACACACACTTGGTGGGACGTCCAAACGAAGAGGAATGAGTAAAGATGGGAAAATAGAAAGTTCCCAATGTATACACTAGAAAATGATTTAGAAACTTTCTTATGCACACAAAGGGATGTAGAAATCCTTGCCAATCCTTACAAAGAATCCCAAAACGTTGTTAAACCATATTAGAAAAATGACCATGAGCACATCGAGAAAACCAAGAATGAAAGTTTTCAATATTAGAAGGTTACCCATGAGCACACCAAGGAATCAAGAATAGAAGTTTCCATGAGAATCTTATGCTATCTTGAGCCACAAGAGAAATAAGCAACTATAGAAGGTGGTCCCAAACCGTGCACAAGAGAATGAAATAGAAACTTCCATGCTTACACATGCCCAAACCGTGTTCACACAATAAGAAGGAAACCCTAAATTGTCCAAGACTTGTTGCCCAAGTATTGCTGATCATGTGCGCGCCACAAGGGAAAGAACCAAAATAGAAAGTTGTTTGTGCTTGCTGATTTTGTGCACACCAAGGAAATGGGAAGGAATCTTATGCTATCCATGACGTCCAAAGAAGTAAAATGAAGTTGCCATACTAGTTTTGTGCACACAAAGAAAGGAGATTCCATGAGATTGACGCCCAAACCAAATTGGCAAATGAACCTTATGTTCACACATGAGAAGGAAACTAAATAAGACCCAAGCTTGTGTTCACACATGAATAGGAAACCCTAGTGGTCCTACTTGCCAAACTATGTGCACACTCACTCCTCACATGCCAAAATGTCCACACAAGAGAGATGGAAAGTTGCTAAGTGAGCACATTCAAAATCGTCCCCTATTGCTTGGAGAACTCTATATAAAGGCCACGTATGTTCTCATTCTCTTCATCCCAAAGCAAGAGTTGATAATATCCCTCTTGTTTTCTCTAGAGCCTTTCTTAGCACCTCTTTTAGTCTTGGAGTATTCTTGAACATTCTTGAGTGATCTTGTGTGAAGTTTCAGTGTTCTTGAGTGTTTTAGAATAATAAAGTGCTGCCGGATTTCAAAATATTCTAACTGAATTGTTCAATGGAGGTGGAAGTGATTTCTAAACTTCTACTTTGTTGTTTTAAATTAATAAGATGTTCATGCATGTTTAAAATTCAGTTTGTTATGTATGTTTTAAAGTTCAATTCATTAAGCATGTTCTAATTTTCCGTTTATCATGTTCAATCATCATGAAACCATGCCATGCTTATAACTCGCATGCTTAAGTTTATTTTGGATGTGTGTTGCATGAGCATGACGTTTCCATGTTTTAATGTTGATATAATATTCATGCTGAAATCTATTGGATTAGTTTCTTATTCATGAATGTGATTAAGAATGATGATTAATGATAAGAACCACATACTGTCGCAGTGATCCACAGGGATTACTATAGGTGTTCTTTACATGTAATTAGTTTACATGGGTAAGGTCTCAAATTACTTGGAATATAGGTGAGACCCTTAGTGCAATGAAATTTGGCATAAAAGAAATGCATTTTTACTCAAGGGAGGTATTTTGATAAGTACATCAAGTTTGTCTCCTTTTAGTCTAATTTACAACTGAAATTAATAAATTGTTTGAATCACTTTATGCTTATAAGTGTTCGATTTGAATGTCTTATTGATTTGAAATAATAATTCAGTTGTTTTAGAATGATCCACTAGGCTTTGTGCTCACCTTTCCTATTTTACCTTTTTTAGGGAATTGATCACATTGAAAAAGCATGACAATAGTTAGGATATTTTATTTAAAAAGTTTCTATTTAAATGTAAGGGCATATTGCCTAATTTTGAATATTCAGAGGTAGTTTGAATATGAGTTATGTACTCTTCCCTCTTTTATCCAGTGAATAAAATTAAAAATTTGTTTTATCTCTCTTGGATTTGTCTTGTCGAATTATGTTTATTTAATTGAGTTGAGTACTCTTAATGTTCAATAAGACTTAGGATAAAAGAAATAGAAAGTCAAGTGCGAGTCACTTGTGAAAGTAACATGGCTCGATCCACTGTGTGGTCCGGTCCATCGAGTCAAGGGTTGGGGTGTTACAGACCCCTTAGGAAACCCGACCAACATAGCAGCCTAATGTGTAAACTAACACTGTCAACCCATCAGACTGATGTTAAGCCTAAACCTTAAAACATTAACCATTTTGAATAACCATATATATAGCAATGTCACACATAGCTGAAGTCTTTACATATAAGTTGGATATATATACCTTCGATACGTTAATACGTACATGAAGGACCTATACAAATACCCAACTCAAAATAAATTTATCCAAATATTGCCCAATAGTATACCCTTAACTTTGTTCAACCTAGAAGAACTTGAAAAATATAATAAAAGGTGATGAGCATAAAAACAACCATGGGGCTCAATAAGAACAATCATAACTTATTATATAATGTAGGTATTCCGAAAACATGTGGATGCATGCTCACCCTTCCTTCTTCTAACATTTCAGAGAATTGACAAATAAAGAACACATGAACGTCATATAGACAATATTTCTTAGAATTTATTTAATTGTAGGGCATGTTAGCCCAAATTTTGTTATTTGAGATTATTTATGTTGCAATAAACAATTAAGGGTTTTGTACCTTTTACATAAATTAATAATATTGAATTATTTTTCCTCAAGATATCTTGTTATCTTATTGAGAAATGTCATGAGTTAATGTCACTTAGGAAATCCCAAAGATTTGGCACTGAAATGGAAAGAATGAAACAAAGTAACATCGGTTCGCCTCCCAACCGAGTGGTATGGTTCACATGTGAAAGGTTTCGAGGGAAGCAGGGTGTTACAGTTACTGGGAGTTTTCTCATATTTTTCTAAATGTCTTAAGTCTCTAATTTAAATCTTCTATTACACCTACAAATAATTTTCATAATTTATTTCTAGATTTTTTAACATCATTTGATAGGTATTCTAGGTCTGATTTTCATACTCTATTGTTGTTGATGGTGTGCGCAACTAGGGTATGTTCCTCAATTCAATTTCCCTTCTTTCCAATCTCAGTTTGTGGTAATTTTTGTGTAATAAGCACTTGGGTATTTGAAGTTTCTACATACCAAATTTCAATCTCATAAGACAATCCTAACATAGGTTTTCACATTTTTTGAATTCAGGCCAAAACGTTGTGTTATTGTTAAACTATAGAAGCATAGTGTATTCATGGATTAATTGCAACCAATCCACTTGCGCATTTCCTATAAAATTCTATCAGTGTGTTACTTATAATACGGTCCATCTATCATCACGAGATCAAAATTTTTAGAGCATTCCATCTCATGTTTCAAGCTTGGGTTTATACCCCACTTGAACATGTTTAAATGTTCAGTCATAAGTGATAGTTCAACTAGCCATCTTCAACCTACGGTTTGAATGAGTAAATTAATACCAAATGTAACAACCTACCTCCCCCTTTGACCCAATAATCTAGTTTAGAGCGTGCACTTACCATGTTGCCCTCAAGATCAACAATTTGGCACATTAACGTCGCATGCGAGAATTCATAGTTCATCAATGGCCACCCGAGAGGTGGTGCATTACTTATCTCTTTCTTTCTTTTTTTTCACTATCCCAACTCTATGAGACATACTGTATCATGTTTACTTACATAGAATTCATAATAACACATTGAAACCTTTAGGTGAAATAAATTAATATTATTTCTTTAAAAATCAACTTCAATATTCAACTCGAGCTTATTACTGCAAAAATAGCTTTAACTGACAAGGAAAGCATGGCCAACATGCCCGACTTATCAAAAGTAAATTAACTAAGTAACATCCGCAAGTCATACAGCTTCTAATCACTGATTCCCTAAAATGTTAAAAAAGAGGGTGAGCTCAAGAACCCAGTGCATCATCCCTAGTATTCAAATCATTATTTCAATCAAATAAAGCATACATGTTAAACACTTGCATAAGTTAGGTGATTAAAGCAATTAGTTGTTCACAGTTGACATTAAGACTGAAAAGAATCCACCTTAGTTTTTCAAATCTAGGGAGAAAGGTCAAATACGGACGTTCAAACCCATCATTAGTGAAGTGGGGTCACTCTAGACGCTTAGTACACAATTCGAAAAATGGGGTTAATTCAAAGGCCCAGTTCCAATCAAGAAAATCAATAATCGACAAGTCGACTCCTAGTTGGAACACTCATGATGAAATTCATCACCATGTTGCTATGTGGTTATCATCTTTATTAATCTTTTTTTAGTGAAAAATCGCAATAATAATAGATTAAATCAGATGAATAAACATGAAAGCATCATGACATGGTCATCATCATTCATAGCAATCTTAAGCATGTCATTGGTTATGATATTACGTACATTATTCATGCATCAACATTAATCAATAGTATATTACTAGGCATGCATATACCATTCAAAGCATAACATGTTGATTAAAGGCACATTTCTAGCCTAAGCCAGCACACATGCATATAATATTTGAATCAAAATAATAAGTTAAAATTTAAAAATCATATCCACTATCTTGTTTTAGTTCCTTCTATCTTTGTGGTGTTATGTCAAGCTTCTTTAGGCTTTCAACCTTGAAGATTAAGATTCAATACAGTATTTTTTATGATCATGGTGTTTCTAATATTCTTAAACCATACTCTAATGGTTTCTATCTAACATGGCCTTCGATTGTGAAAAAAAAAATCATTTTAAATGGGTCTTTAGGTGGTCTCGATTTTGTGTACCACAATAGGAGAAAAGATTATCATAACCCATAAGTGGAAAACTAGAAGTGTAGATGCGGTACCATGGTAGGCTACCACAATAACTAGAGGGAGATTTGTGAAATTGGCTAGCATTACTACAATAGACTACCACAGTAACCAGAGGAGTTTTCAAAAAAATAGTGGCATTACTATAGTAGCCTACAATGGTAATTAGAGGAAAATTTGCAGAAACGGAAGAAGATGGCATTACCGCTTTAACAATGATCACTACAGCGGTAACTAGTACAAAAATTGGATTTTTGTGTTTTTTTCTCCCATTTTTTATTTTTCTACGACCTTGACATCCTAGCACTTCGAACTCTAGACCATGAATCATGCATTTGAGACCTAGATAGGGTTGTTATGCCTTCTTTGACTTGTTGAATCCTTCGGTTTCTCTTAAAGAATTTCCAATAATGTGTTCTTGTTACTATGATGTAGAACTATGGGTTCTCATCCTTCCTACTGCTATAGTTGTTGTGTGGAACAAATATGGAATGAAAGAATGTCAAGAAGAAGGCTAGAAGAACAAGAAGAGAAGTGATTTACACTTTGCTTGAGTAGAGAGAATGGGGTGCTCATGCTGGGTTATATAGAGTTCAAATTGACAGAGTTTATAAGGTTCTTGGGGCTGTTTCTTTGGTGCTAATCTTTCCTAACTCCTTTCCTTTCTATTTTACTTGTTTCCTATGCACAAGTATTAGCAAGTATCAATTTTAGAAGTTGCCCATGTGTTAGAAGCTTCCTATAGTTGTTTTGAAAACTTTACATAATATTTTTCACGCAAGTTTCCTTCGTATTACCATGGTAGTGAGAAGACATTATCGCGGCAACTAGAACACAGTGTTTTTGTTGGATTTTCTGGGCAGGAGCACACTACTGCAATAGTGAATATCATTATCATGGTAAATAGAATGCTGCTCATTTGTACGTTTATGTGTTTCATTTTGGTTTTCCCACCCCTTCATACATTAAATTGTACATGTTTCACATCATGAATTCCATGGTTTTTTCAAGGTTTACTTTATTTGAATTATTTTATTTTATTTTATTTTAATTATTCAACAAAATTCTAGAGTATTACACCAAATCTCCTCATTCTTGGCTCAACTTACTCACTAAACATCCTAGTTTCAAAGTTCTGAACCTTATATACCATGAATTTCCCAATCACAAGCTACAACTCTTTAAAATAGGGTCATTACTCATGATTTTGTGCTTGCAAATTTGCGTAAGTGTTGAACTAGGTGTTACATCATGGTTCTTCACCAATCCTAACCTCCTAGCCATAAATTGGGTATAATTTTAGCCTTCTTTTGGCTCAATTTTAGTCCCCACATCAACAAGAATCCATCACAAGAGCACTACATACCATAAAATAGCCATTAAATCATCCAATTTTATCAATAAACATCAATTCCAAGCTAGAGATTGCTAAGTTTGCCTTCTTGGATGCACCATTACACCATGATTTTGACCACCAAGACTTCACCTCAACATTTGATGTTCAACTATGTTATTCTTCTACCTTTCATCCTTTGAACGAACCTAAGTTTGCTTGATTTGGTCGAGTATGGACAAGGTTACAGGCTTCCAAAGTTGAGAGAAGAAATGGGATTTTCATAAGTTGTTCTCGCAAATGGTTGGAAAAGAAGATGGAATTGAGGGTCGAGGATGGTTTTTATGACCTCAATTGGTGTTGCTACTTCACCCCACCTATGCCACATCTCAGCTCACCCTTCTCTAGTGGTGTCAGCACCTACTTCCCAAAACTTTGTGGCCAAGTCTCTTGCAAGTGGAGAATGAACCAAGTGAGAAAGTCTCACATTTCCATTCACTTGTCAAACTACTGAGTTAATGCCTGCTACTACCATCCTGGTAGTGGGTTGCCAATTCTTCTTTCCATTGTGATTGTGATTCCAATCATATTTCACACGACATTTCATCACAAATCTCCCTTATTTTATTCTCCAAAATTTTTCAATTTGCCAAAAATGAGGGTCATTACAATGCATATTATGCTAGAAATGCTTGAGTTTTGACTAAGGGCATGGATAAGATCATTTATGTTCATGATAAAGATTGATACTATGAACAATTCTTAAATCTGAAATTTGAGATCATGAAATGATGTAAAATATGAGAATTGTGCATATGAGAATACATTGAGGATTCAAGCATGTGAAATGTTGATTATCAGTATCTAAGTGTGGTTAACATATGCATGATGATGACCATACTTAAACACACATGATTAAAATAACAATTCACATTCCAAGATTGTTTAGCGATGGTAGTTTCCTCGATGTTTTTGACACTAGTTTGGCCAAGTAAGCATTTATGAAGAAAAACTCATTGTTAGGCGGTGTGGTAAATTTTTATCATGTGTACGTCCACAACTTGGCCATCTGACAGCATAGTTTTATGTGACACCCAGGCTCCCAATTCCTCTCTCTCTCTCTCTCTTTTTCTGTGTGTGTGTGTGTGTGTGTGTGTGTGTGTGTGAGTCATCGCGGAGACGACGCATGCCCATTCAGCTGGAAACGCCGAGCTCGGCTTGTTTGCCGAGTCGAAGTCCATGCACGATTCTTTCTCTTTTCGTCTATCTCATGCTTCAAAAACTTTCTTTCAAACAAGTTATGAAATCAATTAAAATACACAGTATTCTTTCAAATACAAGTTTTTGTCAGCTAAATGAGATTCATTAAGAAAATGTATGCAACAGTTCAAAATACTTACAATTTCAGTATGAAAATACAGTTTAGAAAGAAATAAAATAAGGCCTATGGCCAAGTTTGATACATACCAAAATTTATAAGAAAGACAGTTTAAAAGCTGGAGGGCACATGCCCAGTTCGTATAATTTACAACAAAATGATAAAATATTAAACCAAAAAGAAAAATGTGGCAACCTCCCAGTGAGATCTCAACCAAAATGACGGCCTCACATGGCTGGCCTACTTCTACAGTGTCAATGATCACATGTAATGAAATAATGGGGTGAGCTCAAGAGCCAGTGGATCATACCTACACATCACTAGTATTATACAAACTAGAATACAAAACATGCAAACACTTTCATTACATTAAGGTGTTTCAAACACTTCATTTTTCATTCTGTTAGAACGCGGACTGAAAGAGACTTGCTCTTGACATCCCCATGTGGTCCGAGAGTAAATTCAGGGGTAATGCCCAAGGGTCGGTTACCTTTTAAGACCACAATCTAAGGAGAGAAATCCGTAGTGATTCTCCATCCGAAGACACAATCAACTGTCACAGTCAGTTCGGGTAGGGATACCTAGAATGACACCCAAAGGTCGGTCATCGCCCCGGTACGTGGAGTTATTAAATCTTAATTTAATCTTCTTTAGTTGCACATTCCATTCCAATTCATACATAGTCATCATATGTAACATTCAAAGTAAACTAATTAGATATGTTCAACCATTCAAGGATATCAACGCATGAAATCTCTATCTATGCATGTTATAACACAAGTAAACAAGCATCATGGACACACATCAAGTCATTCCAATCAAAATCAATCAGATTTTCCCTAGCATGCTTTGCCCATTAAAAGTAAACATACAACATGTTTTGCATTCAAAGTTTAAATAAGGCTAGGGAGTACAAAAATCACACCCACCTTTATATCTCCTTCTCTTGTGACTTTACTTTTTGCTGCACGTGTTATGATCTTTAATCTATAAGATTTTAATACCAAGATAATGTGAGTCTAATGCATTCAAAACATGGTAAAAATCATAGCTTTGTGTCCCTTATGTATGTATTCCACAGTGTACACAAAACCAAACAAGAACAAGAGAAGGGACGGGGTACACGACAAATTACCGCGGTGATGCAAAGCATTACTGCGGTCGTTGGAATCAGCGACATGTGTTTAACACCTCAATACATACACATTAGGCTTAAAACACACATCAAACTAAAGGAAATCTTTATGCCTTGGAGATCTACGTTTTTCCTCTTTGCTTCTTGCCAAAACAAAGTCTTGCGACCCTCAATCACATGTGCTTCAAAGGAAAATGTGTTTACACTTAAGAAAATGATTTACAATGCTAAGAAAAAAAGATCTCAAGTGGGGTTTCGTGATTTACCTTAGCACAAATAGTTTCAAATGTGCCTCTACTCGGATCTACGCTTGTTGGTGTTGCTCTTTGCGAATCTAAGCATGAGAATGGGTAGAGAAGGGTTTGAATGAGCTCAAGTCATCGTTAGAACTCAAAAGAAATGCTAAGAAATGAGATTGGAAGGCTTGGTTAAGGTTTAGGAGAGAAAACCCCACGTTGCGACACTCAAAACTTAGATCTAGGGTTTTCAACGAATATTGCGTTTTTATAGAAAACCACTAATTACCACAGTCACCCAAGAATTACCGCAATAATCGGTATTACTACGGTCGATGACTGTGGTAATCAAGATGATGCACCTGGTTCATTTTTGGGTTTCTTCTATGATGACTGCGGTCATTATAGAATTACCTGATAACCAGGGCAACAAATTTCTTTTCATTTTCTGGGTTCGTCCTGAATTACCACAGTAATCACTTTCATTTACTGCAGTAACCAGTGGAATTTTTTTGTTTTGTGTCTTTTCTACGCTATTTCTTGTGCTTTCCAAATTTATATTATTTTTATATTTATTTTTAAGTTTATTTGGACTTATTTTACATAATTTTTAAGTATCTTATTATTTTCTTATTAATTTAATTAATTATTTTGTTTTAACTATTTACCAGTGACATGGAGGTCTTATATACTTTTGGGATATTATAGTTTATTAGTTACCAAGGGCTTTCAATCCTACCAAATGTCTAGCTGTAAAACAACTAACTATTTGAAACGCCTAATTATTGCAATCTAAGTTTGATTTCTATAGGTGCATGTTTAACTTATTAGATATTAGAATTATATGACCCACAAAGCTTGTAAAGTTCATCCCTTTCCTATTTCTTTTCATATGCACGTACATAATGATTAGATGGGAAACATATTATCTTAATCTTCTGCATGTCTTCACTTATTCTCCTTTATGTTTTACTGGTACATTTCATTTGTATTTTAGAAAATGTATCTCTTAGAATATGGATCGTTGTACCCCCTAACAGTATGGATATGTAATTGATAGTCTTGGGCCCACATTAGTGGTGAACAAACTTATAATTGCCATGAGGAGGCACCTATCGGATTATTTTGAATGTCAAGCTTAATTTTGCAAATACTACTTATTTTCCTTTGTAAGTGAATATTGACCCCAGAAAAGGAATGAAAGTGGCATCTCCCCCTTCAGGATGCTCGATATCCCATGAAGGTATAATATGGAAAGTGTTTTCAAAAACTTTATTATTTCATTCTAGAAATGAAATTTCAAATTAAATATAATAGTTTTCTTAAACAAGCAGTTTTGGACTTAATAAATTGACTTAGAAGATAATTAGGGAATGGGTGTGTCACACGTACCTTAGGCCCAGCGCACACTTTACACCACTTGGAAAATAGTTTTCTACCTTCTCTTATTCTCTTTATCAGTCCAAGGGTAGCTAGAGTGTAACATCTCAAAAATTCGTATGAAATTTGAAAATTTATTTAGAGAATTATACAGAATTGACGGATGAAAATTTTGGTAAGTCCTAGTTTAGCCAAAATAAGGAATAAAATCAATTTCATGGATTTTTGGAAGAAAATATAAGAATATGATGCATATCATGGGATATCACAGCCAAAAAAATGCAAGGATATGTGCAATTTTTTTTATGAAAAAAGATTAAAAAGTCAATTTGGATTAAGATTTGGTCAAAAATCCGAAAATAGAACATGAAATTCGGTGAAAATCATATAAATATAACTCAAAACGCATCCAACGACAGCAAACCGTCGATTTGAATCCAATCTCACGATCCGACAGTCGCAAGATGATCTGCACCAACGCCTGAGCACACAAGATAACGAAGATCGAACAGACGGAGATGATCAAGGACAATCGGACGACCGCAATCAAAGCCGCAAAATCTCGATCACGAAGTCGCACGGTGTAACTCCGCGCGTGCCAATCTTGACCCGCTGATTTGATCCGTGTGCGTGTCTCGAGGACGATCCGATGCCCTAAGATATTAGCCAGTTTATAAAATACGAAAAAAATGCAAAAATCAACGGAAAATTCCCTGAAAATTATCAAAAAATTTGAGATAAATACCAAAAATTAATTTTTAAATTTCGAAAAAATTCAAAAATACTTATTTTCCTCTTATAATTAGGAAATACGAAATTCTAGAGAATTTAGGTGTTCTAAAGTCACAATGGTCCCTATTGGTGTGGACACATTCAAAGTCATAGGCATGGTTTTTGTCACAAGTTGTAACCTATAAGCTAGTTTTTTAGAGATAAAAGATTTTGGGGTACCCGAGTCAAACAACAGTCTCATAGCAACATTAAACAATAGGAACGTACTTTCTATTGCAGGGGCCTGGTCTTCTTGGGTCTCAACCGCAAACATTCTGGCCTGGTTCTGACCACGACCCTAGTTTTGCCCTTGATTGGCATTCTGATTTTGTCCGGCTTGAGGTCGCCCATTCTAACTTCCCCCCTGAGTATTCTGTTGTTGCTGCTGGGAATCCTGAGCTGGTATAGTTGGGTAATTTTTCGCCAAATGACCCTTCTACTTGCATACATAACACAATCCCAGCCTCAAAGCTTCTTCCCTTAACTCGTCCTTGTTTTGCCCCTATTTCTGTGGAGCCTTAACACTTTTACTTTTCTTCTGGGTCCCTTGTTGGTCCTTTCCATTTCTGTTTCGCTTATTCTTTCCTTTCAACCTTTGTTCCAGGTTGAGCTCTTGTTCCAAGATTAAAGCCCATTCTACAACTTCCTTGTAGGTTCGGAAGCCCAATGTCATGATGACCTTTCGGATGTCGATCTTGAGACCCTGTGTAAATCTGTTGGCTTTCATTCTTTCTTCCTGGATCAGCTCCTGAGAGAACTTATCCAATTTAGTAAACTTTTTCTCGTACTCAGCTATAGTCAAGTCCTTCTAATTCAACTTGATGAAGTCCACTCGCAACTTCCACAGTGTCGTCTCTGGAAAGAACTTTTTGTGGAACACCTCCTTGAACTTTTCCCAGCTCATCTTTTCAACGTCAATCTTTATTTCAGCAAACATTCATACTATCATGACTCTAGATTCAGTTTCTAGGTTCTCGATCTGTTCAGTGGCCTAAAGTCTTTCTTCTAGGTTCTTTTCATGCATGGGTACAGGATTTGGTCTTAAAGCAAATAAACATTACAACATGCATATCACACAATCATACAATCAAGCTAGCACAGCAAGGTTCCAAGCTTCCACCTAAGCTTGCAGGTTCATGTGTCCCGTACCACTCTACCCCTTCTACTTAAGCTTTCACTCAGAATAGAGCCACACCCAAACAATTTTGCAAATTGCTCGATAACTAAGGTTCTCGAATCCACTATATTCAACCGTCCCATACCAGCGAGCATAGAGAAACCCGTTCTGCCAGAGTTACTGATCATTCACCACACATGGTCCATCATTCTCTGAGTCCAGGTTTCCTCCATAACCCCAAATTCCTATGCATCCTATACTACATAGAATTCAAAAATTATAGAAGCTTTCTGGTCTCGTATCCTGATCAAACAATTTTTTTGTTTTCACACAAGTTTCAGTGTTTAGCCTATGTCCTAGAGTTTTATACTTTTGATCTACTATGCCACCCATGGCTACACCCGTTTCTACCTAAGGTCTTTTCTCTGGTTGACTTACAACCTTTGTCTGGCCAAGATACCACCTTTGGCATCTTTTTCGACTTCTAGTCAATTCCTTTGCCCTAGTTTTCCACCTAATTTTCTTTTACCAAAAATAAAAGTGTTCTTCAACTCCGACCACTCATATAAGCTGGTGGGACAACCTCTGGATCGGGCAGCGAGACCAAAGTCTGCTTAGCAACCGCGCTTTCTAGGGCAGGATAACCCACCTCTCTTTCAATGCTTAACTTTACTCGGGACAAGGCTTACCCACTATCAGCTCAACTTGTAGTCTTTGTATCCAAACAAAAACATTCTCAAAACATATATTTCCTTTTTGAAAACACTTTCTAAAATGTTCTTCAATTTCAAAAATAGAAAGTAGGGCATTCTAAATTCAATTCAATTCAAGGTGAAATCCTAAGTTTGAGTTTTTCATTCTAGTCCAGTGTTTCTAATAACCGAGCTCTGATATCACACTTGGTATCAGAGGAAACTTTTTGTTCTTGGCCTAGCAACTAATGCCTAGGCTCTGATACCACCCTTGGTATTAGAGTAACTTTCTAATTCTTGCCCAGTACATCTACTAACTGAGCTCTGATACCACCTTTGGTATCAGACAAAACTTTTTATTCTTGGCCCAGCAACTAATGCCTAGGCTCTGATACAACCTTTGGTATCATAGGAAACTTTCTGTTCTTGGCCCAACAACTATTGTCTAGGCTCTGATACCACCTTTGTAACACTCTAACTGTCGTATCTTTTAAGCAGTGTGCATTGCCACCGTTCTCTTGACAATGGACTTAACGGTGGGTCGGGCTGGTGCTACATTACAAGTCACACGCACTTGTTCTTTTCTTTTCAATATCTCGTGCCTTTGTATAAAATTCAAGAATACAAAATTTTCAATAAAATCAAGGCCAAATAAAAGAGATAAAGAAATTCAAACTATTTTATTCATAATAGAAATTGAAAGTACTAAACTCTTCAAAAAGAATTAACAGTTACAGCGGAAGACTTCAAAATACTTTTCAATAGAAAAACATAAAAACTTTGGGCAACATGCCCTAAAAATTCTAAAAATATAATACTGAATAAACTTTCTAAGAAACTATCTATATTCAACTGCTCCATGGATTTCATGTTCCTGAAAAATAAGAAAGGAAGGAGTGAGCACATAGCCCAATAAATCATTTTCAAACAACCATCTTTCATATTCAAACTCATAACACAATCATAATTCAAACACTTGCAATCATTAGGCATTTCAAACAATAATTTGTTCAAGTCGAGTTTTAGACTAAAAAGGCCTTTAATCCCTTGATGCTCTTAACTAAGTAAATAGGGCCCACTCGACATCAACCTGTTAGTGGCACGTGTCGGCATCAACCCGTTACACATGGTGACCCACTAGTGGTACACGACCCTCAAGTACTTAGGTCTGAAAACCATATGACCTAACTCATATGAAAAGAACATCCATAGTGTCGCCTTGACCACTATGATGGTACGTGGTTATTATCTTCATCATCTTAGATTAATTCTTATATCATGATCTCATAAAATAAACTTCACAATATGAAATCAAACTAAATTCAGAATATACATAATCTATTCATGAAACACTCATAAAACATGCATCATACTTTAATTTAAAAGCCTAAGCATGATACTAACATGGTATGAATGATATGATTGCTCAAACATGAATCAAAACTTAAATAAACATTTAAAATTTTAGAATTGAAATTGAAAATCTTTGAATTCAGTGAAAAACACACAAACAATGAACATGCCATGAATTTAAATAAGAACAGAAGAGTGTTCTAGAAATCACTTCCACCTTGTGACGCTTTCTTCTGAAATTTTGGCAGCAATTCCCTCCACGTACCAGTGCCAATGAAGATCGCCCAACTTAATTCGCCAATTCGAAAGAAGAACTTCTCACACACACAAGAAGGGAAGATGGGAAGAGGTGCCAAGAAGAAGGCTTAGAAAAAACAAAAGGAAAATTCAACTCTTATTTTTGGAATGAATGAAATTGAGAGCTTAGGGGGATTTCTATAGGTTTTCAAAGGGAGAAAATTAGAAAGTTTTGAGTTTTTCCTTGAATAAAACACTCTAATTCTCCTTAATTTCGTATTTTCTAATTTTTGGAGCAAAATGAGTATTTTTCAAATTTTAGAAATAATTTTCGAAATTAGAAACCTATTTTTTGTGATTTTTTGGTAATTTTTTTGCATTTTAAATTTTGGATTTGATCTGGGCCGTTGGATTGATCTCGGATCAATCAAAAGAAATCGGAGTCTTCGATCTGGGCCGTTGGATTTTCCTCGAGCGCATCAACGATCGCGATCAATCCAAAACCACTTCGATATGAATCATTGGATGATCATCGAGCACAGCATTGTTCACGATTAACCAACGCGGCTCTGATCTGGACCGTCGGATGATCCTCGAGCGCAACGCGATTTTGCGATCAACTACACAGCTTTGATCTCGACCGGTGGATGATCCTCGATCACAGTGTGCGGATCTCAGTTCGCGATCAACAAACTCGCTTCTAGCCACACGATCATCCTCGAGTTTCGTACGTGGATCTCTTGTCATTGGATTTTGATGATCCAATGCACTCGGGCGTTCGGTTGGGTTTTAATCCCGTTCGTTGGATTTTGGCAGATCGATTGTTGACCATAGGATGTATTTTAAGTTTATTTTTTTATTTTTCAGCCAAATTTATTGCTTTCTTTTCGGATTTTTGCCAAATCTCAATCCAAATTGACTTCTAATCACGTTTTTATCAAAAATTTCACATATCCTTGTATTTTTGGGTAACATTCATATATTTTTTCCCAAAAATCCATTAAATTGACTCTTATTCCTCATTTGGGTAAACTGGGACTTACCACAATTTTCATCCGTCAATTCTGTATAATTTTCTAAGTAAAAATTCAAATTTCATATGAACTTTTCGAGATGTTACATAGGAATTCGGGGTTATGGAGGAAGCTTGGACCATGTGTGGTGAATGATCGGTAACTCTGGCAGAACGGGTTTCTCTATGCTCGCTGGTATGGGATGGTTGAGTATAGTGGGCTCGGGGACCTTAATTATCGAGCAATTTGAGAAATTGTTTGGGTGCGGCTCTATTCTAAGTAAAAGCCTAAGTGGAAGGGGTAGAGTGGTATGGGACACTTGAACCTGAAAGCTTAGGTGGAAGCTTGGAACCTTGTTGTGCTAGCCTGATTGTATGATTGTATGATATGCATATTGTAATGTTTATTTGCTTTAAAACCAAATCTTGTACCTAATACGCATGAAAAGAACTTAGAAGAAAGACTTTAGGCCACTGAACAAATCGAGAACCTAGAAACATGAATCTAGAGCCATGATAGTACGAATATTTGACACATACTGACACTCTGCTCAATTTTGCAAGTAAATGGCTGGAGTTAGGAGGTACGTAACTCGATTCACCACCTCTAAGGAGACTGAACAACGAGAGCAGGAACTGCCTGATGGGATGGAGGCACGAATGGAAACAAGGATGGAAGCCATGATGAATGAAATGTCACAGAGGATACTAGATCAACTGAGAATGACACTTCCACAGATAGTCCCTTAGGTGGCTCCTCAGTCCAAGTCCCAGCACTAGTACCCCAAGAACGTCAAAGGAATTCAGAGGACCTAGAAGATGAAAAACAGAAGAACATGCTGCTAGATTTGCAAAAGCTTAACCTCCCTCATTCAATGGAACTACTGATTGCATCTCTGCTAATCACTGGTACCTGGAGATGGAGGAGTTACTAAATGTGTTGAAGGTGATGGGTTCAAGACGAGTAGCACTAGCCACACACCATTTCAAAGGACCAGCTCGTGGATGGTGGAGGATAATGCAGATGGATCCCAACACTGACGTTGAAACTATGACCTGGAGAGAGTTCAGAGAAAAATTTTACAACAAGTTCTTCTCGGAGGCAAGTCTCAGAAAGCTACAAGAAGACTTCGTGAGACTCAACCAGAGGGATCTCATAGTAACTGAATACAAAAGGAAGTTTATTAAACTAGCCAAATTTTCTAAGGAACTAATCCGGGAAGAGAGGATGAAAGCCAACAGATTTGCACAGGGTCTCAAGATCGAGATCTGAAAAGTTATCATGACATTAGGCCTCTGAACCTAAAAATAAGTTGTAGAACGGGCTTTAATCCTGGAACAAGAGCTCAACCTGGAACAAAGGTTGAGAAGAAAGAATAATCGGAACGAAAATGGAAAGGACCAACAAGGGACCCAAAAGAAAATTAAAAGTGGTAAGGTTCCACACAAACAGGGGCAAAACAAAGGCGAGTCAAGGGAAGAAGCTAAGAGGCTGGGATTGTGTTTCGTATGCAAGCAAAAGGGTCATTTGGTGAAAAATTGCCCAACTGCACCAGCTCAGGCTTCCCAGCAACAACAACATAATACTCAAGGGGGGAAGTCAGAATGGGCGTCCTCAAGCCAAACAGAATCAGAATGCCCATCAAGGGCAAAACCAGGGTCATGGTCAGAACCAGGCTAGAATGTTTGCGGTTGAAACCCAGGAAGACTAGGCCCCTGCAGTAGAATGTACATTCCTATTGTTTAATGTTGCTGTGAAACTGTTGTTTGACTCAAGTGCCTCAAAATCTTTTATCTCGAAAAAACTAGCTGATAGGTTACAACTTGTAACAAAAACAATGCCTGTGACTTTGAATATGTCCACACCAATAGGGACCATTCTGACTTCAAAAAAGATGTGTATTTGTGACCTTAGATTTGGGGATAAACTTTTAACAGTCAACCTATATACCCTACCTTTCTATGGCTATGACATAATCTTGGAGATAGATTGGTTAGACTAGTACCAGGCCCAAATAGATTGTCCTAAGAGACGAGTAACCATAACATTACCTTCTGGGGAGATCTTTAAAATCAATGGGGATATGCAGAGACTACCAAAGAGTCCAACCCTAGCCTTGCTAAATTGTTTGAAGCAGATGGATGAGTTCGAGGAATTCTCGGAAGAGGAACCTACTGACTTGAAGAATATTCATGACCTAGTTGTAGTCAATGAGTACGAGGATGTGTTCCCAAATGACTTACCTGAACTACCACCAGCTAGAGAATTAGAGTTCAAGATTGAACTTCACCCTGGAACCAACCCTATAGCCATATCTCCTTATAGAATGACGCTAGTAGAACTAATTGAGCTGAAAACTAAACTGGACGAGCTCAAGGAGAAAGGTTTCATCAAGCCGAGTAAATCACCTTAGGGAACCCCAGTACTATTCGTGAAAAAGAAGGATGGTTCCTTGCGACTATGTGTTAACTACCGGAAGTTGAATCAAGTTACAGTTAAGAATAAATATCATTTACCAAGGATTGACGACCTATTTGATCAATTACGAGGAGCAACTCATTTCTCTAAAATTGATCTTAGGTCAGGATACCATCAGCTGAGGATTCGAGAGTCTGACATTCACACGACGGCCTTTAGAACAAGATATGGACACTTCGAGTTCACCATGATGCCCTTTGGTTAGACCAATACCCTGGCAGCCTTCATGGATTTGATGAACCGAGTGTTTAGATAATGCCTTGACCATTTTGTAGTAGTATTCGTGGATGATATCCTAATCTACTCTAAGTCAGAAGCTGAGCACTTAGAACACTTGAGGATCGTGCTAGAAACCCTCAGAAGAAACTAGCTATATGCTAAATTCAGTAAATGCGAGTTTTGGATGGAAACTATCAAGTTCCTAGGCCATATTGTATCAGCAAAAGGTATTGTTGTAGACCTGGAAAAGGTAAAAGCTGTCATGAATTAGAAGCAACCCAAGACAGTAACAGAAATCAGAAGCTTCTTGGGTTTGGCAGGCTACCACAGAAGCTTCATTAAGAACTTTTTCAAGTTGGCAGAACCTATGACTAAGTTGACCAGAAAAGGAGTTAAGTTCCAATGGGATGAGAAATGTGAACGGTCATTCCAAGAACCAAAGACAAGATTGACTACGGCTCCTGTTCTAGTCACCCCAACTCCTAGTATTATTTACACACTCTATACTGATGCTTCGCTGAGTGGACTTGGAGCAGTGTTGATGCAGGAAAGACAAGTAGTCGCTTATGCTTTGCGACAACTGAAGGTCCTGAGAAGAATTACCCTACTCACAACCTTGAATTAGCGGCCATTGTGTTTGCCCTGAAGATTTGGAAACACTACCTTTATGGTGAGAAATTTGATCTGTTTTCATATCACAAGAACTTGAAGTACATCTACACCCAGAAGGAGTGGAACCTTAGGCAACGGAGATGGATGGAATTCTTAAAAGACTATGATTTTTAACTACACTACCATCCGGGGAAGGCCAATGTAGTGGCTGATGCCTTGAGTAGGAAGTTCAACAAACAGGAGGAAGAGAAAAGCCAAATGTACCAGTTGATCGAAGATTTTAGGTTGGGTGTAAACCTTAACGAGAAAGAAGCCTATCTTTACAATATGTCTTGCCAACCAGACCTATTACATCATATCATGGATGAACATAGGCAAGACAAGTGGCTTGCTCAACTAATTGAAGGAGTCACGCAAGGAAAGCATACTGACTTTAGGTTAGATGCTAAAAATATCCTTAGACTTGGAGAAAGGATTTGTGTACCTCAGCAAGGACAAAGTAAGCAGGTCATACTTGATGAAGCCCATCAAACTAAGTATACCATGCACCGGGAATAAGATGTACCAAAACCTCAGGAAAACCTGGTGGAGAGGAATGAAAAGGGACGTAGCCAAATACGTCTCTAAGTGTTTAACATGTCAACAAGTAAAAGCAGAACACCAAAAACCCTCTGGAATGTTACAACCACTCCCAATCCCTGAATGAAAGTGGGATAACATTTCCATGGACTTCGTCAATGGGTTACCCAGAAACCAAAGAGGAGAAGATACCGTTTGGGCGATAGTGGATCATCTCACCAAAGTGGCTCACTTCTTGCCAAGCAAATCCACAGACCAAGTCAGTAAGCTGGGAGAAATTTATGTAAAAGAAATGGCCAGGCTTCATGGTGTGCCCAAGACTATCGTGTCTGATAGAGAAACTCACTTTACTTCACAAGTTTGGCAGAGTCTACAGAAGGAAATGGGTATTAAACTCACCATGAGTACGGCATTTCACCCTCAGACGAATGGTCAGTCTGAGAGAGTTATCCTGATTTTGGAATATATGTTGAGGTCTTGCATTTTAGACTTCAAGGGGAATTGGAGCAAGTACTTACGCTTGGCGGAGTTTGCCTATAACAATAGTTATCAGGCAAGCATAAAAATGGTTCCATTCGAGGCTCTCTATGGAAGACCCTGCATATCACTTACCTGTTGGACTAAACTTGAAGATCAAGTATTAACTAGGCCAGACATGGTGGAAGAAACGAGCAACCAAGTCAAGTTAATACAAAGGAGACTGACAACTGTACAAAGTCGTCAAAAGAGCTACGCTGACAAAAGGAGAAGACCATTAGAGTTCCAAGTTGGGGACAAAGTATTTCTAAGGATCAATCCTCAGAAGGGTATCAAAAGGTTTAGATTCAAAGGGAAGTTATCTCCAAGGTTTGTCGGACCCTTTGAAATACTTAAAAGAATCAGGGAATGTGCTTATGAGTTGGACCTACCAAACCGGATGACTTCAGCACATAACGTATTTCATGTATCTATGTTGAGGAAATACAAACTTGACCCCTCTCACATCATTCACTGGGAAGAAGTGAATATTCAAGATGATGCTACCTACGAGGAAACAACAATCAAAATCCTTGACCACAAGGTACAGAATTTAAGAACAAATGATATCTCATTAGTGGAGGTACTGTGGAAACATCATGGCATAGAAGAAGCCACGTGGAAACTCGAAAGCGAAATGAAGACCAAGTACCCACATCTATTCACGAAGAATACCTAAATATGTAGAAATTTTGAGGACGAAATTTTTCTAAGGAGGGTAGGTTGTAACATCTCGAAAATTAGTATAAAATTTGAAAATTTATTTAGAGAATTATACGGAATTAACAGATGAAAATTTTGGTACGTCCTAGTTTAGCCAAATAAGGAATAAAATCAATTTAACAGATTTTTGGAAGAAAATATATGAATATAATATATATCATGGGATATCATATCCAAAAAATATATGGATATATGCAATTTTTATGAAAACAAGATCAAAAAGTCAAATTGGATTAAGATTTGGCAAAAATCCGAAAATAGAACATGAAATTCGGCTGAAAATCATATAAATATAACTCAAAACGCATCCAACGGCTACAAACCGTCGATTTGATTCCAATCTCGCGATTCGACAGCCACAAGATAATCAGCACCAACGCCCGAGCGCACAGAATAACAAAGATCGAACAGAAGGAGATGACCAAAGATGATCGGATGACTGCGATCAAAGCTGCGAAATCTCGATCGTGAAATCGCATAGTGCGACTCCGCCCGCGCTAATCTCGACCCTCTGATCTGATCCGTGTGCGTGTCTCGAGGATGATCCGATGCGCTAAGATATTAGCTGATTTATAAAATACAAAAAAATGCAAAAATCGACAAAAAATTCGTCGAAAATTACCGAAAAAATCAAGATAAATACCAAAAATTAATTTTTAAATTCTGAAAAAATTTGAAAATACTTGTTTTCCTCTTATAATTAGGAAATACGAAATTCTAGAGAATTTAGGTGTTTTACTCCAAGAAAAACTCAAAATTTCCTATTTTTCCCCCTTTGAAAATTTATATAAACCCCCCGAGGCTCTCAATTCCCTCATTCTAACAATAAGAGTTGAAATTTTCTCTTATTTTCTCTAAGCCCTCTTCTTGACACCTCTTTTCACCTTTCTTTCCTCTCTCTTGTGTGTGAGAAGTTTTTATCTTGGGTTGGGGAATTAATTTGGGTGATCTTCGTTGGCACTAGTACGTGGGAGAATTGCTGCAGAAATTTTTGAAGAAAGCGTCACATGGTGGAAGTGATTTCTAGAACACCCTTCTGTTCTTATTTAAATTTATGGCATACTTATTGTTTGTGTGTTTTTCACTGAAATCAAAGATTTTTAATTTCAGTTTCAGAATTTCAAAACTTTATCTCAGTTTTTCAGTTTTGATTCATGTTTAAGCAATTATATCATCCATGCCATGTTAGTATCATGCTTGGGTTTTTAAATTAACGTATGATGCATGTTTTATGAGTGTTTCATGAATTGATTGTGTATATTATGAATTTATTTTATGAGATCATGATATGAGAGTTAAGTTGAGACGATGGTGATAATAACCACGTACCACCATAGTGGTCAAGGCGACGCTATGGATGTTCTTTTCATGAGTTAGGTCATATGATTTTCAGACGTAAGTACTTGAAGGTCGTGTACCACAGTAACTTGTGAGTCATCACGTGTAACGAGTTGATGCCGACACGTGCCACGAACGGGTTGATGTCGAGTGGGCCCCGTTTACTTAGTTAAGAGCATCAAGGGATTAAAGACCATTTTGGTCTGAGACTCGACTTGAACAAATTGTTGTTTGAAACGCCTAATGATTGCAAGTGTTTGAATTATGATTATGTTATGAGTTTGAATATAAAAGATGGTTGTTTGAAAATGATCCACTCGGCTATGTGCTCACTCCTTCCTTTCTTATTTTTTTCAAGAACGTGAAACCTATGAAGCAGTTGAACATAGATAGTTCTTAGAAAGTTTCTACCTTATTATTTTTAGAATTTTTAAGGGCATGTTGCCCAAAGTTTAAATCTTTTCGACTGAAAAGTATTTTGAAGTTTTTCGTTGTAATAATTAGTTTTTTTTTAAGTTTTGTACTTTCAATTTTTTTTATTATGAATAAAATAGTTTGAATTTCTTTATCTCTTTTAATTTGCTTTCATTTTATCAAAGTAAAAATTTGTATTCTTGAATTTTTATACAAAGGCACGAGATATTGAAAAAAAGAAAAACATGTGTGTGTCACTTGTAAATTAATACCGACCCGACCCGCCAGTTTGTTAAGTTCACTGTCAAGAAGATGGTGGTTATGTCCAATGCTTGAAGATACGGGGGTTAAGGTGTTACATAGAGCCTTGGGCTAAGGCTTGTAGGTCAAAACACTAGCCCAGAAGTGCTCTAACCATGGGAAACAAGGCCAAGAAATGTCACTGGATCAAGCTTCTTCATGGGAAAGAGTATCAACTACTCCACTATTGCATCTATCCATTTTCACCAATTTGGAAAGTTGACCAAGGCTTATTTTTCCAACTGTTTAACTTTCTCATTAGGTATGATCCAAGTACAATCTTTCATGGCCATGAGAGTCAAATGTGGGCAATCATTAGTCATCCACATGGCATTTAGAGGGCCCTTGGATTGGTGAAAGTTCAAGTGTAAAAACCTCCCATGAGACAACTCAAATTTGGGTGATTCATAAAAATGCCCAAATTGTTCTAATTACTATAGTAGTCGGCTCATTTCTTTGGGTGTTTAGTTCTTATTGTCGCAATAGTCATTTTTATGATTTCCTCGGCATCTTGAACATTTTAACACGAAGATTGTGGCCAAATTCTATTGTTTTGATCCCAAACTTTTTTAAACTTTCTCGGTATGTGTATCAATTGATTAAGATTACCAGTTCTTGACACAGTCAACCTTTGTTGACCAAGACTAATTTGGGTTAATTCATACTTAATTTATGCTAAAAATTTTTGAACTCTTACATTTTCATTATGGGAATTAAATCTCAATAGTTAGATGTTTGATTATATGGAATGATTTTTTTGCGTCATCATTCAATTCTGTATCCCCATGAAAGATGTTTTTGAAAAGAAAGGACAAAGCTTAATAACAATAACAACCCTCTTACATTGATGGCCAAGAATGTACATTACTTTTCAAATAAAAATATAACCTTTTTCAAAGAAACACATTTTTAATAAAGAAGAAGTTCCCTATTTTACTACACTACAAGAAATGATTTTCGAAAAAAAAAATCACGATTTTAAGACATTAAAATCAAACTAAACAAGATTGAAAAAGAGGTGTTGCAGGTAAAATAAATAACTATAATATATCAAGTCAAGGAATTGTAGCTCATCTTTAGTAAGATCCAAACTAAGAAGATGTCTCTAAGTAAGTTTTTTTCAAGTGGCTAAAATTAGAAAAAAAAAATTGTCACCTTTTTGCAAAGATTTCAAAAATTATTTTAAGCACAAGCATGGCGAGATTGGTCTTAAGGATCTTATTGTTTGGCCATGCATTGAAAAAGAAAATAAGAGTAATGACTAAAAAAATTAAAGACTAGTGCAAGCGAAAAGTCAACCTAGTAGAACACATATCACTTAGGCCCGTTTGGTGCACAGGATAAGATAGAATTATTGTAATGCGATAGGATAGGATAAAAATATTTAAAAAAAAAATAGAAGTCAAAAAAATTTTTTTTTTTTTTGGTGGGATTGAGTTATCCTATCAACATAGGATAACTTATGTGGGCCCGGATTAATTTTTATCCTATCCTATGTCCTATCCTATGTAGCACCAAACATAGGATAGGATAAAAAAATTATCCTATCCTATCCCAGTCTCCCTTACCAAACATGACCTTAGAGCAAAAAGCACTAGCATATTGGTGATGGACCAAATGAAACAAACGAAAAAGCAAAGAATTCAGCAG
Organism: Tinospora cordifolia; assembly: GCA_030144865.1. NCBI lineage: Eukaryota > Viridiplantae > Streptophyta > Magnoliopsida > Ranunculales > Menispermaceae > Tinospora > Tinospora cordifolia. Next base: position 44,239 of record JAJIYU010000100.1, on the reverse strand, counting down.
AAAGTGCTTCCCTTGTCGAAAGCCTAGGCATAGAGCCAAAAAATGTTGATTAAAAAAAGTGCTAACATGACTAAGGAGAAGCTAGTTAAAGTGCATTTGACATGTTTCTTTGCTAAGGCTTTTGAAGCCACTTTTTCAAACCTAGTGATGTATCGATATAGGCTCCACTAGACATGTTTGTTTTGACAAGATCATGTTCTTTTTTTATATACCATCAATAGGATTTTATCTTATCATGGGGAATCTATCTACTTCAGCAATCCTTGTACCTAAAAGGGCATATCTAAAAATGACATTAGCGAAGGAACTCACCTTATTTGACATGTTGCATGTATCGAATATTTGGAAGATTATGGTTTCTATCTCATTGTTAAGCAAGAGTGGTTTTAGAATGACATTTGATTCCAATAAGTTTGCACTCTCTAAAAATGGTGTATTTACTGAAAAGTGATGCTTAGAAAAAGGATTTACTTAAAATGAATGTAATTCATATAATTTGTGATCTTGATAGTACTAAAATAAAATAAAATAAAATAAAGATTTATCTTCTATATACTTTTTAGAGGTTTTTGTTTATGATATGATAAAGTAAGTTATGTTAATTTTTCCTTCTGAAATAATTATAAACTTACCGTTGTTACCTAACTATTAAATTGACCCCAATTACAAATGTGAAGTATGAGTTGAACATTAACTTTAAAAAAAATATGAAAGTAGCAAGAAGTGATAAAGGTAGTGAACATGAGGCACCTCATGGAATATTGTTTCAAGAGCATGGCATTATTCATCAACCAATCACTTCTTATTCACCTTAATCAAAAAGTGTTGTTGAACACAAGAACCAAACATTAAAAGAAATGATGAATATTATCTTACTAAGTTTTGGGTAACTTGAGTATTTCTAGAAGAAAACAATTTCTTTACTTGATTACAGTTTTTATAGATACCTCAAAAATATGGATATTACTCTTTATGAATTATAAAATGAAAAAAGAAAATCCTACAACTATTTAAAAATGTTGGGATGTTTAACTAAGGTGACAATACTTAAACTTAAAAATGCTAAAGTAAGACAAAAAATCATTGATTGTATGTTAGTTATGTTCGTAACATTAGTGCGTATAAATTCCTTGTGTTTGATTAAAATAGTTTAGATTTATAAGCAAACAAATAATTAAAAGTAGAAATACATCAACTGTTAGAGTATATCTTTCCATATAAAAATAAGCATGAATCAACTTCAAATAGCCAAACTTATGACACTACTTAGTGGTAGTGGTCCTTTATATAAGAATATTGATAATAAACATATAGGCAACAAGAGGAGTAAAGCAACAAAGTTTCTTGGTCCTGATTTTCTAATATATATATATATATATTAGCAAATAAGGTTCAAACTTTTAAAGAGGCTATATAACACTCGAAGCTTCTTATTGAAAAGAAGTTGATGGTACTAAAACTAAATCAATTATGAAAACATCATACCTAGACGTTGGTTGATTTACTATCAAGTGTGAAGCTTCTGATTTGAGGTATAAATAAATGTTTAAAATAGAAGTTAAAGGTGCATATTTCAACTAATCAATTTAAGGTACCGTTAATAGCTAAATGCATTAAACAAAAAGAAGGCATCTATATCTTTAGTACTAACTCATTAGTAACCAAAATAGTTTAAAAATCCATCAAATGGATATATAGAGAAAACATTTCTAAATAGTAAGTTAGAAGAAGAAATATATACGCAACAACCAAAAGGGTTCATTACACCAAAGACAAAAGCACTAAAACTATGGTATATTAAATTTGGTAATGCTATGTTGTCAAATAGTTTCATAAAAATTGAATTTAATGTGACAAATATGTATATTAAATTTGATAATGACGTGTTGTCAAAGAGTGTCAAAAAAAAAAAAAAATGAATGTAATGTAACAAAAATGTATATGATGAAGGCAAACCGAAATATCATGTCATTATTTGCTTTTATGTAGATCATATGTTGATTATAAGTACTAGGATAGCTATAATTAGATAACAAGGATACAAGAGTTGCAATAGTTATTTAAAAAATGTTGGCAAATCATTCTGGCAAATTACTATTATCTCATTCTTAATATATTGAAAAAAATTTTAAGTAACTTCAATAAATTTTGATATTATTCTAATAGAAGCGGCTATAAATATTAACATACATCTAAGTAAAACTAAAAGGATCACACCAAGGTTAATTAAAATATTTATATATGTTATGCAGTATTATATATATTAGCATGCAAAAGACCAAATATAACACTTGCAAAATTCCAATTGAGTCAGTTTACGACCAATCCAGGCAAAGGTCATTGGAAGCACTAATTAGAATACCTAGATATTTAATGCACACTCAAAATTATGCATTAAATTACACAAGATATCAAACTATGTCAGATGAATATAATGCTGTAAAGTGGACATAAGACTTTAAAAATACTAAATTCACTAATGGATATGTGTTCGCTATTGGAGGAAGAGTGATATATTAAAAATTCTTTAAACAGATGTGTACAATCAAATTTACTATACAATCTAGATTCATTCTTTTTTCTTTTCTTTTTTTTTTTTAAAGGGCTGAAAATGAAACATAATATTGCTCAAAAATTTTTGGAGGATTTTCACGCTAGTCAAACCATGTTTCCATCATGTGCATTCATATTATGATAATCGTAAGCAAAGACATACATATTGATAACACAATAGCATTAACAGTTATTTAAGAATGAAGTAATCTTCATTAATTATGTAAAGTAAAAAAAAAACTTTGCCGATTATCTAATTAAAACTTGCTTAAAGGTCAAGTACACTATAATCATCGAGGGAATAGAATTAAAACCTCTTAAATAGACTTTCATTATGGATACCCAACTCACATTACTAAGATCTTTAGAACTACGTAAAAAGGGATGACTAAATTATGAAATCTAGTGTAAACCTAAGGAATTATATATATTCTAACTCATTCATATGATGCATTAGATTCATCTAGAAAATGTTAATACTAATACATATATATAAACATAATTTGAGAACTACTCAGGGGCGATAATGAGTGTAATTGCGCGATAATACCCCCAAAGATTTGTACAAATTTTGATTAAATGAAATAAATAAATATTGATCCTTGAAAATTTTATGAAATTTTTAGAATACAAAATTGTGTATATCTTAAATTATAGCCAAAATGAGAAATAAAATCAATTGAGGGAAGCTTGTAGAAATTTTAGTGTACAAATAAATATGTAGAAAGGTTGGGTATTTAAATAAAAATATCAAATCATAAGAGTTGTCAAACATTATAATATATTTTAATATTTAATTAGAAATATAAAATAAGTAGAATAATTAAATGATATGTTTGGGTTACAAAAATTAGCAAGTTCTATTCAAAAACATTATATAAATAAATAAAAGTAAATTAATTCCCTACAACTTTATGAAAATTGAGGTATAATTGTGTTAAGGCCTAAATGATAAATGAGATTTTCATTCAAATTATGGAATTAGCAAGTCTCATTTGATCAAAAATAAAATTAGAAATATGCCATGAGCATGTGTGCACAAGAGACCAAATTAGAAAGGTTTATAAAATGAAATCAACTCAAAAGAATGTATTAGCAACTTCTAAAATAATTGCTTACTAATATATGTGCTTGAGAAACAAATAAAATAGAGAATTAGAAATGTTTCTAAAATAAAATCAACTCAAAACAATGTATTAGCAACCTCTAAAGTAATTACTTATTATTATATGTGCTCGGAAAACATGTAAAATAGAGAATTAGAATGGTTTCTAAAATGAAATTAACTCAAAAGGATATATTAGCAGCTTCTAAAATAATTGCTTACTAATATATGTGTTTGAGAAACAAGTAAAATAGAGAATTAGAAAGGTTTCTAAAATGAAATCAACCCAAAAAAAAATGTATTAACAGCTTCTAAAACCTTTTACTTACTAATTCTTATATATAGGAAACAAATAAAATAGAAAGGAAAAGAGTTTTAGAAAGGATTCTATAACGAAAACACCCTAAACTTATCAATTCATGCCAATTAGAACTCTATATAAACCTAAGCATGAGCATCATTCTCTTCATCCCAAAGCAAGAGTTGATAAGATCTCTCTTGCTTTCTGTAATCTCTCTCTTAGCACCTCTTTTCAATTCTTAAGAGTTCTTGAGTGTGAAGTTTTTAGTTCTTGAGTGTTATTGAGATTTTAAACATCTTAGAGGGTGGAAGTGTTGTTGAAATTCTTATTTGTGCAACTAAGATTTCAAAACAAGGTGAAAATGATTTCAAAATTTTCTTTTCTACTAGTTTGAATTAATATCATGTTCATGCATGTTTTAAAATCTATTTATCATACATATTTCAATTTCAATCCATTCACATTATTTAATTTTCAGGTTGATACATATGCCATGTTTAAGCATTCATAAAACCATGACATACTTAGTTTCTCATGCTTAGGTTGATTTTGAGATATGATGCATGCAAGTGATGTGTTTATGCTTTCATGATGATAATATGCCGAATTTTAATTCTTTTATGATTCATGATTATAAAAATTCAAATAAAAGACTTTGATATTAAGAACCAAGTACTATCATAGTGATCCAAAAGGATACTATGGGTGTTCTTTACATATACTATGTGTATATGAGTGGCATATACTGTGTATATGGGTGTGGCATAAAATATTTGGACTACAGTCAAGGGACCCTAAATCCAATGGAATGTGACATAAAGAATTGTCTTTCTACTCAAGAGGAGATATTTTGATAAGAACATCAAGGGATTGGACCCCCTTCCAGTCTAACATACAATTGAAAATAAGAAATTGTTTGAAACATCTAACGTATACAAATATTTGAATTTGAATATGTTATTAGTTTGAATTTGTAACTTGGTTATTTTTTAATGATTCGCTGGGTTATATGCTCACCCTTCCTCTTTTATCTTTTCAAGAAATTGAATTACATGATGAAGCTTACTAAGGATTTGGATCGCTTATTTTTAGAAAATTTCTATTTTTATTTCTAATGTAAGGGCATGTTGCCCAAGTTTTGAATAAGTTAGACTTCCGCTGAAATAGTTTCTTTGTTAGAGTTATGTACTCTCTTTATTTTCATATTTTAAATTCAAGTTATGTACTCATCTCATTTCATTCAAATAATGAATAAAGAAAAGGTTTTTTTAATCTCTTTGTGTTGCCTTGTCGGGACCCCTTCCCTAAGATGAAGTACAAACCGACTGGCACAGTGTCCCAACAAACCCGCCTGCAAGCCGAGCTTGCCAAGACACTGTTAAGCCTCAACATACAACACCAATCACATGTTTTCAAAGTAATCATAAGGAATGCAGAAGAAATTTAACACACAAACACCAATAAGAACTCGATATTTATCTAAAACAGGTCATTATAACATGTGTAGCAACGAGAGTGACTATCCATTATATACAAGCTTTCCTCACTCCTATACATGGTTCTACTTCTCAAAACATAAAACAAAAAGAAATACGAAGGAAACCTACCAATAAGAGTAAGAGAGTTTAGCTCTACGCGATAACTACTTTCTTGCCCTTATCTGCTGCTGAAGAACATGAAAAGTTAGAGTAGTAAGCCTAATTGTCCACGACAGCTCTGTGAGTAATGCAGTCTAATTCAAACTTAAAACAAGTTTTCCACAATTAAAACATGTGTCATGGATGTATGAGAAATAGCATTATGCAAGTGAATGCAACAGTAGACACAATTTAAATTCATAATGCAGTTGTGCACCTTCATTCAAAGACAGTTAAATAATGAAAACATTTGTCGAGGCTCGCAAGTTCTCCGAGGCGACTAAAAATCACTCGAGTGGGTTGCAGATAGTTAGGCACATCATGTTGACTCCGATTAGGTCTTATTGTCGTTGTCATCATCGTAACGACCAAACAGGAGTTATTGTTGTTCCCTTATTGTGACAACCCGATTAGGACTTATTGCCATTGCATTATTGTGACAACCCAATTAGGACTTATTGTCGTTACCTTATCATGGGCCCAATCCGGATTTATTGTCGTTGCCATCAATCATAATAGGCCCAATCTGGACTTATTGTCGTTGCCATCAATCGTAATGGGCCCAATCAAGACTTATTGTCATTGTCATCAATCGCAGGTCCACAGAACCCCCTCAGCGGGCATTCTGTGCTAGGTGGTCACTATCAAGGTCATATGAGAGACCCACACAACTCGCCCCAACCCTGTACCCTCGGGCCTCGAGATTCGATGCACTCCTCATTTAAAACCCATTTAAAAGGATGCAGATTCATCACAATATGTAATATCACTTTCACAATGCACAGAATAACAAGTTCTAAGAAATGAGTTAGAAAACACTACTCACAGGGATGTTCCGCTCTCAACGCTCCTCTCGCGATTGGTCGCGTCCCGCTAGCACTTAGTCCTACAAAATTGATGTAACTTCTTAATATTAACATAGGACTTGGCTCACTTTAACGCCATATCATTGGTCAATCAATAACTTGACCTAGTCAAGAATAGTCCACATATGTTTGTTCACCTTGCCTTAGTTACTAAGTCAATTTGATTAACCTCGGTCAACTCTAGTCAACTTATAATTTTCTGACCTAGCTGGTCAATAGAGTCACACAGGGTCAATTCTGGTCTTTATGGGGTCAATTGGGCCAAAAGAGGTCAACATTCCCCATTTCCATCACTTAGGCACAACCTTAGCCTATCGACCTATTTGCGCATCCATTTTCTCAATTTTTCTGCAGGCAATCCGTTCATCGAATTTGCGCCAAAATTTTCAGAACTGTTCTATACTTCCTAAAGTTTCCTCAATATTTTAAATCACAATTTTTGGACCTTATTTACTAGGGTTTCCAAGTATAATAACAGAAACTGTACAGATCCCGTATACCCTGTGATAGGCAGTGACTGTTTTCCTTAATTGACCTAGCTACACACATCAAAATGTCCTGAAATGTGGTAGAAAACTTTTAGACATATCTAAGGATCTCTCCACCAAATTTCAGCTCAATCTACCTAGGTTTGGTTAGCAAACGTTATCTCAGAAATTTCAGCCAGATTGCAGGAAATTTCTAGGTTCATAGATCCTATTATCTTTCTAGTGTTCTTCTCCCTCATCAAACTACTATTTCATGGATTGTTTCTTGTACCCAGTTGCAGTTTACAGGTCATAACACATCCATTAATCACAAACATTTCGAATCAGTATCATGCAACATAAAAAACATGTCTATCATTCCATCAATATTCTGCTATATCCTAAAGAACACAAGGGTTTTGCTCTAGCACCCTACAATCATGGCATATTTGCAAGTATAACAAAACACATCCACAAGAGCTCAAGGTCAAGTCTTTATACCTTTCTGGAACTTCTACTATGGGGTCTACAATGCCTCTAGTTCCAGCCCGAAAGGGTGCCTTTAGGTGTCCCGAATACAACTCTTATTCTAGTTTCAACTCTTTCTGTCGGCACTGTTGCAGCAATAAGTCTAACAGTCAGCAACAGTAACTTATAAGGCATATTAAACGTTTCAATTTATGGTTCCTACCACTTGGAAACTTGAATACTCATGATAAGGAGTAGAATGATGGATTTTTACCTCAGGGACGTGCCTAGAATGGTCCAAGTGTGAGCTTTCTCAAGATTGTTCCAACTGTCTCTGTTACACAGTTGTGACAGTGAGTAAGTAATTGACTTCAAGGGTCCTAAAATCATGCATAAGGCCCTATTTTTCGTTCTCTAACTCTTGGAGATCAAAGTACATACGAAAATGAGGGGAGTGAACCATTTTACCTTCAAAAAGGAACTGGAAATGGCCAAGGTCTAAGGCTCCAAAGGTAGTTCTAGCACACACTTTTTGGTTTTTCTGGGTTTAAACAGTGTGGACAGCCCTCTTCTTGATGATTTCTGCTTCAGACGGGTCCAAGACTGGGCAAACTACTTATAGGACCTTGTAGGTGGTGGTACAAGTTTTAAATCAAGCTATAATTTGCAGGATTTGGCCGAGAATTGAGAAAGTTCTAATCTTAGAAAGTTGGTTACAGAATCTGGAATTTATGGACTTTGAGCTCAAGGAAGCCATTCTGTTGCATGGGGATGCTTGCTTGGCAAAGATGTGGGTGACATGTGGCTTCCAAGTGGCACGCAACATCACATGTTGGATGCCCAGTTAGCAGCCTTCATTGGCCAAAATGGAGGCCATGAAGTGATGGCCAAAACCATGGATTTAAATACCATGGGTTCCCATGGTTTGGTGGCTGAAAAAATACCAAAAATCCCTAAAAACCAGCCAAAATTCAAAAAAATCAGAAAATCTCGCGCAAAAAGACAAAAGGGGAGGGTTGGACCCTTGTTGGTGGGCGCGTGGGCTAGCCAGCCCAGTTGGGCCAGGCCGCGCGTGCAGCCCAAGGCCCACACGGGCACCTGCCATGGGGGCCAGGCGCTCGGCCCATTGGGACCTGGGCCGGCCCAGGCCCAACGCCTGGGTCAACCCAGGTCCCATTCATTTTTTTTTTGTTTTATTTCCTTATTTGCATATGTCTATACCAATATATATGTATTATATACCGAAATTTCACATTTTTTCTAAATTATTTAAAATTGTCTACTTCATCATTTTTCATCAAAATGTCAATATTATACACCATTTCATCAGTTATTTAATTATTTTCTCCAAAAATTGAATAATTTTTCCAAAAATCATATTTTTCACCCAAAAATTACATTTATCTTTCTAAAAATTCAATAATTGTTTCAAAAATTCATAAATCAATCCTAAAAGTTATTTTCCTCAAGAAAACACATTTTCCTAATATTTTCATGTGTTTTCTCCTTAAAATTGCATTTTCTCAAATTATTTTCAGTTTGTTTAATAATTAATCCGAAATTGAAAAAAATTAGAAAAAATTTTGTATGTTCTCATTAAAATTTCAGAAAATACATGGAGTACATAAATGTCTGATCTATCAATCCAATGTCAAAAATGTGGGTCGTTACATGCCTTATTGAATTAAATTAAATTAATTGTGTTATGTGCTCATAATGTTCAATAAGAATTGGGATAAAGGAATCACATAAGCAAGTTGTGTACTTGTAATGTAACACCGGCCTCGCCCGCCTTGTGAATAAATCCAATTAAAAGTCTTGCGGGTTGGGGTGTTACAAGTGTGATATTAGAGCCTAGGCATTAGTTGTTGTGCGAGAATTAAAAAGTCAGGCCTAGACATGGTTGGGCTAGAATTATAAAGTTTAATCTTATACCAAGTGTGATATCAGATTTAGAAAGTATTAACTCAACTAGGTTTGACCTATGCTTTTAGTTTAAATTAGGATGTTCTTCCTTCTATTTTTGAAATTGAAAACTATTTTGGAAAGTGTTTTCAAAAAGGAAATATATGTTTTGAAATGTTTTGTTTAGATGCAAAGACCACAAGTTGAGTTGACAGTGGGTAAGCTTTGTCCCGAGTAAAATTAAACATTGAAAGAGAGGTAGGTTATCCCACCCGAGAAAGTGCAATTGCTAAGTAGACTTCTGTCTCGCCGCCCGATCTAAAGGTTGTCCTACCAGCTCATATGAGTAGTCAAAGTTGAAGAACACTCTTACTTTCTATAAAAAAAAATTAGAAGGTGAAAATTTAGGGCAAGGAACTTACTTGAGTTTGGAAAAGATGCCAAAGATGGTATCTTGACTAGACAAAGGTGGACAACTCAATAGCGAAACTTTCCAACCAGATGGAAACCCCAGGTCAAGAAAAGAGACCTTAGGTGGGAACTGAGAGTAGCCAAGGGTGGCATAGTGGATCAAAACCTAAATAAAACTTTAGGACATAGGTTAGAGACTGAAAACATGTGAAAACGAAACATTTTTTTGGTCAGCACATGAGATCAGAAAGATTCTATATCTCCAATTTCTATGTGGTATGGGACGCATAAGAATTTAGGGTTATGGAAGAAGCCTAGACTTGGAGAATGACAGACCATGTTTGGTAAATGATCAGTAACTTCGGAAGAACTTGTTTCCCTATGCTTAACTAGTATGGGACAGTCAAGTATAGTGGGCCTCAGGAAACCTTAGTTGTCGAAACATTTACAAAATTGTTTTAAGTGTGGCAATTTTCTAAGCAAAAGTTTAAGTGGAAGCGCTAAAGTGGTGTGGAACACTCGAACCTGAAAGCTTAGATGGAAACCTAAAATTTTATTATGCTAGCATGAACTTGCATGATTGTATGATTGTCTGAAAGCATGCCTTACTTATTTATATGTATGTCATACAAACCAAATCCTGTACGCAAGAACAAAAAGAACTTAGAAGTATAAATAGATAGGCCGCTAAACAAATCAAGAACCTAGAGACATGAATCTAGAGTTATGATAGTGCGAATGAAATGAAAACTAGAGAAGATGAATTAGGAAGAGTTCACAAAGATCTTTTATGAAAAGCTTTTTCTTGAATTGACACTGATTAAGGAATAGGAGCATTTCATCCAACTGAATTAGAGGGACCTTACTGTAGTCGAATATGAAAGGAAGTTTACAGAACTGACCAAATTCTCGCTAGAACTGATTAGGCAAGAGAGAATGAAGACCAATCGTTTTACACGTGGTCTCAAGATGGAGACCCAGAAGATAGTAAAGACTATGGGCCTAAAGACGTATAGAGACGTCTTAGAAAAGGCTCTAGCACTAGAATAAAAGTTGAGGGGAAAGAACATGAGGCCTAGGAATGAAAAAGACCGAGGGGCTAAAGAAAAGCAAGAGTGGTAGGAAAGCACCACAGAAATAGGGGTAGACCAATGACGAGTCTAAGGAACAGCGAAAGAGACAAAGACTATGCTACGTGTGCAAGCAGAAGGGTCATATTTCTAGAAATTACCCAACTAGTCTTGCTCAGATTCATCAGCAACAACCACCACAGGGAGGGGGTCAGAACGGTCATCTTTAGGGTAGGAAGCAATAACAGAATGCCATCCAAGGCCAAAATCAAGGTCGTGGTCAGAATCAGGCCAAAATGTTTGTTATTGAGGCCCATAAAGATCAAGTCCCTATTGTGGAAGGTACGTTCCTATTATTTAATGTTGTCCTGAAACTGTTATCTGACTCAGGTCCCTCGAAATCATTTATCTCTGAAGAACTACCTAATAGGTTAGACTTGTGACAAAACACTACCCATAACTTTGAATGTGTCCACACCAATAGGTACCATTGTTACCTTAAAAAGAATGTGTAGTAATAACCTCAGGTTAGAGGATAAACTCGTATCAGTTGACCAACGCACCTCACCATTTTATGGCTATGACGTGATCTTGGGGATGGATTGGTTAGACCAATACCAAGCTCAGATAGATTTTCCTAAGAGGCGAGTAACCATAACCCCACCTTCGGGGAAGACCTATAGAATTAATGGAGATATGCGAAGACTACGAAGGAGTTCAACCATAGTCATGTTAAAGGGTTTGAAGTAGAAGAATGAGTTCAAGAGACTCTCAGAGGAGGACTCTGTTGAACATAAGAGAATCCAAGACCTAGCAGTTGTTAGGGAGTATGAAGACGTATTCCCAAATGACTTACCCAGACTACCACTTGCTAGAAAATTAGTGTTCAAGATTAAACTTTACCCTCAAACCAACCTTATAGTCATACCTCCATACAGAATGGCTCTAGTGGAACTTATCGAGTTGAAGTCTCAACTAGACGAACTCCGGGAGAAAGGCTTTATCAGGCTGAGTATAACACCCCGCCTCCTGAGCCCCATCGTCCACGTCATCTAATGTTTAAATTTTCATCGATCAATAATCTTGGACCACTCGGGAGACGGGCCCGTGCTACATTTTCTTCTTCTTTGACCCAAATCCATGAGGGTTCTTGTGTGCATTAGTCTATGTACAAAATGACATCATAATAAATAAGATCATTTATTTATTTATTCAAAAATTCTGAGTACAATGATCAATTATAGCGAAAATAAATTCAAAATTGAAGAACATAATTTTGCTTGGGGCCCACGTACGCTACAATGAAATAAATAACAAGGACAAATAATTTTCACGTTGGCAGATAGTTAATTTCCTAAAATTTGAAAAATAGGGGGGTGAGCTAAAATGCCCAGTAAATCATTTCATCTATTTAATTCATTATTTTAACCAAATAATACAAGCATATCAAACACTTTCAGGGATTAAATCGATTCAAACAACATATTGTTTCAGTCGTAATTTAGACCGAACGGGAACAACCTCTGTGCTCTAGATCTTGGGAAAGAGATCAATTTTGAAACTCAAACCCATCTCTAATGGGATCATTCCTGAAACTCGTTCCATTCTGGTATCAGTATTGATAGCCAGTTTCAATTCTACATGGAACACAGAAACTCTCCCATACTGGTACGTGGTTGAAATCTTATTTAATCTTATTTTTATGTATAGGAGCAATAATAAATAATTATTACAACGATAATAACATTCACATTCACAAAAATATTGACTTTCAATTTCTGATGTAAAAGATCGTAGAAGACACAACTACAGAGCATACTCTCTTGATCATAAGCAGTATAATAATTGAAAAGCATTAATAAAAAGGATAATAATAAATTTAAACTAATAAAGCAATCAAGCATTATTTAAATCAAAATAATAAATTTAAAAAAATGAAAGAAATTCACCTCGAGATCGCTTTCTAACTTGTGTAGCACTTCGTTACTACTACTTCACAAGCTATTTAAAATAGTTCAAGAAAAGAAGAACAAGGAATGAGGTTGCCAAGAAGGAGGCAAAGAGAGAGTAAGAGGAATTTCGATTCTTGCTTTGGGATGAATGAAATTGGTAGAGTGTGGAGGTTTATATAGAGTCATTTTTCAACTAGTTTTGTCTATTTTTCCAATGTGGGACTATTATTTTCTATATCTGAAATGGGTAGAGTAGGGGGGTTTATATAGAATCATTTTTTAACTAGTTTTGTCTATTTTTTCAATGTAGGACTATCATTTTCTATATATGCATATTCTAACTAATATATGCATATCTTAATATCATAATAAATAAAATATTATATTCATGAATGCATTTCCTTTACACATATATTCATCTATATAATATATGCATATCTTAATACCATACTAAATAAAATATTATATTCATGAATGCATTTCCTTTACACATATACTTTTCTATATATATTAATATCATACTAAATAAAATATTATTTTCATGAATGCATCTAATTAATACTTTACACACATACTTTTCAATATTAATATCATACTAAGTATATTATTCAAAATATTATTTTCTCATTCAACTAAAGAAGAGTATGTTTATCCAACATTTCTATATGTCTAATATTAATTAATGCATATCCCTATATACTTCTATGCCAATTAATTAAATGTATATCAATGAAAAATATATATATACGTATATGCACCAATAAAGTGTCACATACTTAGCTACTAATTAATATATATATATATATATATGCATGTGTCTATACCAATTAATTAATTAAATGACATATGCATACGTATATATACAGAAAATAGTCGGGGTATTACACTGAGTGAGTCTCGCTAGGGAGCTCTCGTACTATTTTTGAAGAAGAAAGATGGTTCCATGAGACTATGTGTCGATTACCGGAAGCTAAACCAAGCAACCATAAAGAAGTACCCTCTACCGAAGATTGATGACCTATTTGATGATTTGAGAGGAGCCACTCATTTCTCAAAGATTAATCTTAGGTCAGGATATCACCAACTAAGAATCAAGGAGTTTGTGGTGGTATTCATAGATGACATCCTGATTTACTCTAAGTCAGAAGCTAAACACTTAGAACACTTGAATTATGGATAAAGATGCCAAATTCAGCAAGTGTAAATTCTGGATAAAGATGATCAAGTTCCTTGGCCATGTAGTATCTTCGGAAGGCATCTCTGTAGATCTGGAGAAGGTGGAAGTTGTCATGAACTGCAGACAATCAAAGACAATTACAAAGATCAGGAGTTTTTTAGACCTAGTTGGATACTACACATGATTCATCCAAGACTTCTCCAAGTTAGCAGAAGCCATGACCAAGTTGACTAGAAAAGGAGTTAAGTTCGCATAGAACGATAAATGTGAACAAGCGTTTCAAGAACCGAAGAGGAGATTGACTTCGACCCCAATCTTATTCACTCTTACCTGTGGTGTTACTTATGTTTTGTATATGAATGCTTCACAAAATGGATTGGGAGCGATCTTGATGCAAGATGGAAAGGTTGTTGCATATACCTCGTGACAACTAAAGACCCATAAGCAGAACTGCCCAACTCATGACTTAGACTTAGCAGCCATCATGTTCACCCTAACGATCTGGAGACACTATCTTTATGGTGAGAAGTTCTATCTATTTTCAAATCATAAGAGTTTTAAGTACATCTACAACCAAAAAGAGTTAAACCTTTTGCAACGAAGATGGATGGAGTTCCTTAAAGATTATGACTTCCAACTACACTACCATCTGGGGAAAGCCAATGTAGTGGTCAATTCCTTGAGTAGGAAGTTCAATAGGCTTGATGAGGAGAAGAGTCAGATGTGCCAATTAATTGAGGAGTTTAATTTGGGCATAAACTTATATGAGAACCAGGCCTACCTCTGCATGTCTTTCCAACCGAATCTTCTGCACCAGAACAGGGATGAACAAAGGCAAGACAAGTGGCTCACAAGCTTGATAGAAGGAGTAGAACTGGGTAAGCATATTGACTTCAAGGTAGATGCTGAGAATACCCTAATACTTGGAGATAGGGTTTGTGTGCCTCAAAATGGACAGAGTAAGTAGACTATACTAGATGAAACCCATCAAACAAAGTATACAATACATCCTGGTGGTGACAAGATGTATCAAATCCTCAGAAAAACCTACTGGTAGTGAGGAATGAAGAGAGATGTGGCTAAGTACGTCTCCAAGTGCTTAACCTGTCAGCAAGTAAAAGCAGAACACCAAAAGCCCTTTGGAATGTTACAACCACTCCCTATCCCTGAATAGAAATGGGATAACATTGCCATAGACTTTGTTAGCGGATTACCTCAAAACCAAATTTGAGAAGATACTATATGGGTGATTGTGGATTCTCTCCCTAAAGTAGTTCATTTCCTGCCAATTAGATCCACATGCCAAGTTAGTAAGTTGGGAGAACTCTATGTAAAGGAAATAATTAGACTTCATGGTGTACCTAAGACGATAGTATCTGACAGAGACTCTCGATTAACACCATAATTATGGCAGAGTCTGTAGGAGTTGGGCACTAGACTCACCATGAGCATTTTCCATCCTCAAACCGATGGTCAGTCTAAGAAAGTCATTCGGGCACTAGAAGATATGTTGAGGTCTTGTGTCCTAGACTTTAAAGGGAACTAAAGTAAGTATTTGCACGTAGCAGAGTTTGTCTATAACAATAGTTATCAGGCAAGTATTAAGATGGCTCCACATGAGGTTCTTTATTGAAGGCCTTGCAAATCACCAACCTGTTGGGCTAAACTTGAAGATCATGTACTTATTGGGCCAGACTTGGTGGAAAAAATAAACAACCAAGTCAAACTAATCAAAAGAGGTTGGTTACAACTCAGAGTCGTCAAAAGAGCTATGCAGACAAAAGAATGAGACCCCCAGAGTTCCAAGTAGGCGACAGAATGTTCTTGAGGATAAGTCCTCATAAAGGGATTAAAAGGTTTGGATACAAAGGGAAGTTATCTCCTAGATTCGTCGGTCCATTTGAGATACTTAGAAGAATCGAAGAATGTGCTTGCGAGTTAGACCTACCAAACCGAACAACCTCAGCACACAACATGTTCCATGTGTCGATGCTAAGGAAATATGAACATGATCCCTATCACATAATCTACTGGGAGGAGGTGAACACCTAAGATGATGCCGCTTATGAAGAAGCGGCAGTTAGGATCCTCGATTGCAAGACACAAAACCTGAGAACAAAAGATATTTCCTTCGTCAAAGTTCTCTAGAAATAACAAGGAGTTGAGGAAGCCACCTGGGAATTGGAAAGTAAAATGATAGCTAAGTATCCACACATTTTTACTAGAAATACTTGAGGAAATGATACCCGAGTGAGTATGTACAAATTTCGATGACGAAATTCTTTTTAAGGAGGGTAGGTTGTAATACTCCAAAAAAATTGTATGAAATTCGATTAAATGAAATAAATAAATATTAATCCTTAAAAATTTTATGATTTTTTGGGATACAAAATTGTGTATATTTTACATAATAGCCAAAATGATAAATAAAATTAATTGAGGAAAACTTGTAGAAATTTTAGTGTACAAATAAATATATAGAAAGGTTGGGTATTTAAATAAAAATAACAAATAAGAAGAGTTACCAAATATTATAATATAGTTTAATATTTAACTAGAAATATAAAATAAGTATAATAATTAATGACATATTTGAGTTTCAAAAATTAGCAATTTCTGTTCAAAAACATTATATAAATAAATAAAGGTAAATTAATTCCCTACAATTATATGAAAATTGAGGTATAATTGTGTTGAGGCCTAAATGATAAATGAGAATTCTATTCAAATTATGGAATTAGCAAGTCTCATTTGATTAAAAATGAAATTAGAAACCTGCCATGAGCATGTGTGCACAAGAAACCAAATTAGAAATATTTATAAGATGAATCAATTCAAAAGAATGTATTAGCAACTTTTAAAATAATTGCTTACGAATATATATGCTTGAGAAACAAGTAAAATAGAGAATTAGAAATATTTCTAAAATGAAATCAACTTTAAAAAAATGTATTAGCAACTTTAAAAAAATTACTTACTAAAATATGTGCTTGGAAAACAAGTAAAATTGAGAATTAGAAAGGTTTTTAAAATGAACTCCACCCAAAAGAATATACTAGCAACTTCTAAAATAATTGTTTACTAATATATATTGTGACGACCCATATTTTTGGCATAGGATTGACGGATCCGACATATATGTACTCTATATATTTTCTGAAATTTTAATGAGAAAATACAAAATTTTTTTCAATTTCGAATTAATTATTAATGAAAATGGAAATAATATGAGAAAATGCAATTTTAAGGAGAAAACACATGAAAATATTAGGAAAATGTGCTTTCTTGAGGAAAATATTTTATAGGATTGGTTTATGAATTTTGGGAACAATTATCGGATTTTTAGAATGATAAATGAAATTTTTGAGAGAAAAATATGAATTTTTGGGAAATTATTCAATTTTTGGAGGAAATAATTGAATAAATGATGAAATGAGGTATAATAGTGGTATTTTAATGAAAAGGGGTGAATTAGTAAATTTTATAATTTTAGAAAAAAATGCAAAATATTAAAATAAAATACATGTGTGTGTGTGTATATATATATATATATATATATATATATATATATATATATATATATATATATATATATAGGATGTATGTATAAGAGGGAAATAAAACAAAAAAAAAATTCGAGCCGGTGCACGGGCCGAACAGACGGTGCGGGCCCCAGGCCCGACCCAGCGCGCGAGTGGCCCGTGCACCCTTGCAGGCCTAGCATGGGCTGGCCCATGCGCCCAGATGGTCCAGCCCCCCTTCTCTTTTGTCCGCTTGTGTGTGAAATATCCGATTTTTGGTTGATTTTTTACGAATTTTTAGCAGATTTTCTAAGACAAACCATGGGAGTTCATGGTTTAGATTCATGATTTTGGCCATCACTTCATAGCCTCCCTTTTGGCCAATGAAGGCTGCCAACTAGGCATCCAACATGTGAGGTTGAGTTCTACCTGGGTAAGCACATGTCACCCTCATCTTTGCCAAGCAAGCACCCCCATGCAACAAAAAGGTCTTCTTTGAGCTCAAATCCAGAAATTTCAGATTCTGTAACCAACTCTTCTAGCTTAGATCTTCCTCAATTTACAACCAAATCTAGCAAACTATAGCTTGATTTGAAGCTTGTACCACCATCTACAAAGTTTCACAAGTGGCTTGCCCAATCTTGGAGTTGTCTAAAGCAGAAATTATCAAGAAAAGGTGTTGTCCACACTGTTCAAACCTAGAAAAACCAGAAAGTGTGTACTAGAACCACCTTTGGAGCTTTGGACCTTGACCATTTCCAGTAAGTTTTTGGAGGTAAATTTGTTCGCTCTCTTCATTTTCGTATGTACTTTGACCTCCAAGAGTTAAAGAACAAAAAATAGGGCCTTGTACATGATTTTTAGACCCTTGAAGTTGATTACTTACTGTCACAGCCTTGTAATAGAGACAGTTGGAGCAACCTTGGGAAAGCTCACTCTTGAACCACTCTAGGCAGGTCCCTGAGGTAAAAAGTCCATCATTCTGCTCCTTATCATGAGTATTCGAGTGTCCAAGTGGTAGGAACCAGAAATTAAAACGTTTAATATGTTTTACAAGTCATTGTTGCTAACTGTTAGACATATTGTTGCAACAGTGCTGACAGAAACAGTTTGAGACCAGAATAGGAGCTATACTTGGGACACCAAAAGGCACCCTTTCGGGCTGAAACCAGAGGCATTGTAGACCTCATAGTAGAGGTTCCATAAGGTATAAAGACCTAACCTTAAGCTCTTGTGGATGTGTTTCATTGTACTTGCAAATATGCCATGATTGTAGGGTGCTAGAATAGATTTCTTGTATTCCTTAAAATATGGCAGAATATTGATGGAATTGTAGACATGTTTTTGATGTTGCATGTTACTAATTCTAAGTGTTTGTGATTAATGGATGTGTTATGACCTGTAAATTGCAATTAGACATAAGAAACAACCCATAGAAATTATGATTTAATGAGAGAAAGAATGCTAGAAAGATAGTGGAATCTATGCACCCAGAAATTTCGTGCAATCTGGCTGAAATTTCTAAGATAAAATTGACTGACCAAACCTTGATAGATTATGCTGAAATTTGGTGGAGAGACACTTAGATATGTCTAGAAGTTTCTTACAAAATTTCAGAGCATTATAATAAGTATAGGTAGGTCAATTCAGGTAAACAGACACTGCCTGTCATAGGGTATACGGGATCTGTACAGACTCTGTATTTCTACCTGGAAACCCTAGTAAATGAAGTCCAAAAATGGTGATTCAAAATTCGAGGAAGACTTTAGGGAGTCTAGAACAGTTCTGCAAGGTTTGACGCAAATCCAATGTACGGATTGCTCGCAGAAAAATCAGGAAAATGATTGCGCAGATAGGGCCATAGGCTAGTGTTGTGCCTAAGTTATGGAAATTGGGAATATTGGCCCTTTTGGCCCAATTGACCCCATGAAGACCAAAAATTGACTAGTAGGAACTCCGTTGACCAACTAGATCAACAAGTGATAGTTTGACTAGGGTTGACCAAGATTGACCAAGGTCAATCACATTGACTTAGCAACTAAGGCAAGTGGAACAAACATAAGTAAACTATTCTTGCCTAGGTCAAGTTATTGATTGACCAATGATGTACGGATAGAATGAGCCAAGTCTCATGTTAATGATACGAAGTTACGACAATTTTGCAGGACCCAGTACTAGCGAGACGCGACCGATCGCGAGAAGAGCGTCAGGAGCGGAGCATCCCTGTGAGTAGTTTGATTCAGGTGTCTTCTGTGATTTTTATTCCTTGCATAAAACTTGCATGATATGCCATGGTTTCAATGGTTTCACCAGGTTTAAATACATCTGATTGGTTTTGAGATGGTTAAATGTACACGATAGTGAGACCAAGGGCTCGAGGTCCGAGCGCGGAGTCAGGGTACATGATGAGGTCTGACTCAAGGTCCGAGCACAGGGTTAGGGCATATGGTTAACACACCTAGCTTCCGACCCGCTTGAGTGGTGACACTTGAGGACCGAGCGCGGGATTAGGGTGTTCGAGAAGCACGCCTAGCTTACGACTCGATCAAGTGGCCAGTACGCCTGACTTACGACCCGCTCGAGCGATGACCATAGGTTGGGTTGTTGAGTTAACCTAGCCTGGTACGTTTTTTTTTTTTAACTGTCATGGATTTGAGATGCTTTATGAAACTGTTGCACTATTTATAACTGTTTTTATACTAGGCCATGTTTTTGAATGTCATATCATCTTTACTGCTCACGCATATTACATTGTTTTGGAATACTGGTTATGGATGACATGCTGAACTTCCTATTCATTGAGCCACGTTGATTATAGGCTCACTACTCTATCACCATTTCAGGTTTTATAGCAGCCGATAAGGGGAAAGGCATAGTGATTGTCTGACTCCCTGACGACTCTCTTCTCAGCTTCTTTTGGTCTTTTCTTTTTCTTTTGAGGTTGGTCGTCGTTGTACTAATGTAAATGGTCAAACATGTATTTTGGATAAAACTGATGTAAATAAAATGCTTCCGTTTTGGTTGTTGCTTACTTTTGCGTTTAATTGTTCCAATTATTCTGATATCATCTAATCGTATGAGAATTGCAAAAAGCTTAACAGTAGTCAGGCGAACTTGTTTTGGCGAGAGGGTTCTTCAGGCCGCCGTACCGGTTGGGCCGCCCTGGGCTTAGAGCAGGGGTCCCGACATATGTACTTGGGAAACAAGTAAAATAGAGAATTAGAAAGGTTTCTAAAATAAAATCAACCTAAAAGATTGTATTAGCAACTTCTAAAATATTTACTTACTAATTCTTATATATAGGAAACAAATAAAATGAAAAAAAAAGAGTTTTAGAAAGGTTTCTACAATGAAAACACTCCAAACTTATCAATTCATGCCCATTAAAATTCTATATAAATTCAAGCATGAGCACCATTCTCTTCATCCCAAAGCAAGGGCTGATAAGATCTCTCTTGCTTTCTCTAGCCTCTCTTTTGGCACCTCTTTTCAATTCTTAAGAGTTCTTGAGCGTGAATTTTTTAGTTTTTGAGTGTTCTTGAGATTCTAGACATCTTAGAGGGTGGAAGTCCTACTGAAATTATGATTTGTGCAATTAAGATTTCAAAATAAGGTGGAAGTGATTTCAAAATTCCTCTCTTTACCGGTTTGAATTATTATCATGTCCATACATATTTTAAAATTTGTTTATCATACATAAATTTCAATGCATTCACATTATTTAATTTTTAATTTGATACATATGCCAAGTTTAAGCATTCATAAAATCATGTCATGCTTACTTTCCCATGCTTAGGCCAATTTTGAAATATGATGCATGCAAGTGATGTTTTTATGCTTTCATGATGATAATATGCTAAATTTTAATTTTTTTATGATTCATGATCATGAGAATTCAAATAAAAGACTTTGATATTAAGAACCACATACTATCATAGTAATCCAAAGGAATACTATGGATATTCTTTACATATACTATATGTATATGAGTTGCATATACTGTATTTATATGCGTATAGCACAAAATACTTGGACTACGGGCAAGGGACCTTAAATCCAATAAAATGTGAGGGGAGATATTTTGATAAGAACATCAAGGAATTGGATCCTTTTTTAGTCTAACATACAACTGAAAATAAAAAACTATTTGAAACTCTTAATATATGCAAGTGTTTAAATTTAAATGTGTTATTAGTTTGAATTAGTAACTTGGTTGTTCTTTGAATGATTTACTGGGCTATGTGTTCATCCTTCTTTTGTTATCTTTTCAGGAAATTGAATTATATGATGAAACTTACTAAGGATTTTGATTGTTTATTTTTAGAAAGTTTCTATTTTTATTTTTAATGTAAGGGCATATTGTCCAAGTTTTAAATAAGTTAGACTTTCACTAAAATAGTTTCTATTTTAGAATTATGTACTCTCTTTCTTTTAATAGTTTAAATTCAAGTTATGTACTTGTCTCATTTAATTCAAATAATGAATAAAAAAGTTTTTTTTTTTTATCTCTTTGTGTTGTCTTATTGAATTAAATTAAATTAATTGGGTTGTGTGCTCATAATATTCAATAAGAATTGTGATAAAGGAATTAGATTAAATTAAATTAATTATTGAATTAAATTAAATTAAACTAATTATTGAATTAAATTATTTAGGTTTTGTGCTCATAATGTTCAATAAGAATTGAGATAAAGGAATTAGAAAGGCAAGTTGTCTACTTGTGTACTTGTGGATAAATTCAATTGAAAGTCTTGGGGTTTGAGGTGTTACATGTGCAATCAAAATTATTATAATTGAATTATGTGTACATCATTATCAACAACATAAAAATTTAAGACATTTTGTTTGCTAATTAACGAGGAAAGGTTCAAAGCCACGAGCTACATATTCATAACTCATTTTAATCACTACCCACTTAAAGAATCTTCATTATAATATTTTGAAATTGATGAAACATTCATTTATGTAAGAAGCGATACAATGTAAATCATTTAATTTTCATTTATATGGAGAATTGTTAAAAATACTAGTTTTACAAAGTGAATTTTTCCCATCTTACAAAGTGAATTTTGCCCCTCTTACAAAGCGGGTGCTACAAGTGTTTGTTGGTGTTATCAAAATGAATTTTAATCTTTGATATATAAAAAAAACAAGATTGTACAATTATTTAGCTAAAACATTGACATATAATTGAAAAATTAAATACAAAGTTACATAGTTTGAAAATACAAAATAAAACATTTTTTAAAAACTTGTTAGATGCACATAGGAAATAAAAATAATTTAAATTCTAGCTTATATGTGCAGCTACAGTAACATTCACGAAATTCTAATCATTATCACACCCCGTCACTCTGAAAGACGCCACCACAAGAGTGATGCTTTGCCTTACCTCAAACACTTGTATGTGTACATGTGCAAGTTCAAAAAGGCAATTGCGTGTTCTAAAATTTATTGGGCACACAAGACTTTCCATTGTAAATAAACATCGTCATAAACTTGAGAGCTTTGAGTTTTCAAAGATTAATGCAATTCGAATGGTTAAACTCACCCAAGAAAGATCAAATTGAAGACCTCCAATTTTAGTTAATCTAAGGTAAAGACACATGGTTTTGGTTCAATGGATGGTAGACCTACGACGGGTGACAGGGGCGATTGAGCCAATCAAGACCGTCAACGATGATGTCCAATTGGATAGAACATTACGATCAAAGCCATTAAATTTAGTGTGCAATTTGATGCAGCAATCACATCCGAAGGCCACAACATAAGAATCTTGCATTAAAGGGTCCTACATTAGCAACAAATAATTTATAGATAAAAGGCCCCATTTTCAAATTTTTCAATTTAAAAATCATACACTTTGATTTTTTATTTTTATTTTTTCCCTCTCTTTTGTTTGTGAGTTGAATAAACCAATTTTTGGTGCTCAATTATTTTAATAAACTAAAATGGTATAGCCACATAAAACAACTTTAAGAGCTCACAAAAACACCATTTTCTTAAAAAGAAAAATTTCCACTCTAGTCTTACTGTATAACTGGTAAATTTGATCATCACCCTTTTAGGTTACTTTGAAAAAATTTTAAATAATCATCAATCTGTCCCTACTACCTTATGCAATACAGCTAAAACACAAGAATGTAGGTGGAGCACATAAGATATGCTCATAATTGTAAAAGGATTCATCAAATAACCCCGCAGAATGATGACAACGATTGGTTCAACGCAGATTGTGGAGTGACTTCAATGAAAGGTCAAATTTCATTCCAATGCAAAGGAGATTTGTTGAATGTGTATAATCCATACGAACGTAGTCAAAGTTCCAATTCAAAGTTAAAAAATTTGTCGCGTCAGTGTGATAAAACTAAAATAATAATCTCATGCCTAATAATATGCACGAGTATGAAATACAAAGTTCAAGTCAAAATCTCACCTTAATCAACTAATACCTACTCTTGGGACAAATTCTCACACCAAGGTTGGTAGATAGTTGAGTCGAAATGATATAACGGTACAAGCAACGATCCAAGGCCTCGACACTATCTATAACTAACACATCATTGTAACCTCGGTAAATATATATATATATCAATACAACCTTGGTATTCTCGCCATTTTGTTAGTATTTTGGCTTGGACATTGTGAGACGACAACACAGTGGAATGGAAAACACAGGATGTCCGCAGAACTTACCAACATCCCATTTAACAGAGCAGCTTCGAGTATCAGGTACCTCAGAACCAAAATTACCTGAGGCTAATGATACGGCAATAAGTAAATGAAACAATCAAAGCCATCACGGGATGAAGACCGTACAAGGACATATAAGCATACATTTATATGACATGGCAAGTTCTGCTGAATCAAGAAGAGTTGCAAAAGAACACCAACAAGTATTAAAAGAACAATCACCATTAATCCACACACCAAAGGAACCAAAATTCACATCAGAATCAAAATGGCAAACCCAAGTTGCCACAAGTCCACTGTCTTTTTGAAAACCATCCATTGAAAAAAGAAAAGATCAAAAAAAAAAAAAAACAAAGAAACTAATGAAATAAGCAAACGTTACCAGAACTCCAACATCTTCATTGTTTTGAAGTTGGCAACAAATGAAGAAACTCAGGCACTCTTTCCTTTCAACGCCCACCCATCGCCTCTGACCCAGATCATAAAAAGCTTATAGGGTAGGGATGGAGGATGAACTTACAAGAGTTGATCCTAGGAGATTATCACACAAGCTTCCTCCTTCGCGGGTCTTGTTAGTTTCAGCCCTGGGACTGCTACCTGTGCTGCTGTTAGATAAAGATCCAAACACCGTCTTTTGCAGAACTCCAGTTGGAGAGAGCTCCATTTGAGGACTTGCATCCCACCCTTCCGTCATGAGATTAAGGGCCGACGAGCTTTTACTTTCAGGTCCTGCTGCATTGTTAGTCTTGTTCAAGACTTCACCGAGAGGCCCTCCCATTGAAGTCTCCCAAGAAATTGGTATCCAATTTGCTTGTCTTTGAGCTGGTTCATTCAGAACACTTCCCACTCCCAAGCCCATATGAATTGGATTGAACTCCCGTGATAGCCTCAGAGGTGAAAGTGTAAGTTTCTCATGCGCTGGTGACGAAGATGATGATGAGAAGTCAGAAGACGCAACAGGAATTGAAATGGAGAGCTGGGTCCGATCTAACTGGGTTTCTTCTACTTCAGGCCAGGCAATGGATGAGCTATTGGACCGGTTCTTTGGCCAGTCATCAATGAAATGACGAAGAGGATCTTGCTGCCGGGATTCTTGCTCATTAAGATCAGGAGAAGAACTAAAATTCCTGCACTCTATGTATGAGCTTCGATGAGATGAATTCAAAAGAGAATCCGACGAGATGAGTCCAAACTCAGTCCGAGATGACTCTGCAAATACCACACTGTCTTGCTTCAGAATTGAGAATGGGCTATCACTGGATTTCAGGTTCATGGTGGGAGATACCATGGAGAGGGCTTGTGAATCTTGTACTCTACCTTCCACATTCTCCTTTTGCAGTAACATCCTGCAACAGTGTACATCACGTACAGAAAATTTCAGTTGGAGTCCGTGTTGCTCACATGTTTATCTCATGTCAAATCAAGTTTCTCACCCGAATTAGAATTCATATTTTAAGTCACAGTGAGTGCAAAAAAGGCTAAGACTTGAAACACCGAGATGTAATCAAGGACTCCGCAAGCTAAAAAAAACTTAAATTGTACTATGATAGCCAAAGGTTCACTTTTCAAATTAAATTATTCTACCAAGAAGAGCATAAATCTAAAATAAAATACTAAATTTAAGGCAACACACATAATAACAAATCTTTTACTTCTATGACCTGCCCCTTCTTCAGAAAGTTGAGGGAAATGATTGATTCCTTGTCTACATTGAACAACCAAAAGATGGAAGAAAACCACATTGTGCATCACCTAAATTGAAACGCACAGAACAACAATGGATAAAAAGAGAAACAAATTCGTTTTACCTGTTAATGTGGGAATTGAGACTAGAATCATTAACACCAGGTTGCTGCACCCGCTTAACCTGGTGTTGCGTGATGGCAAGGCTGTTGGATGCACTGCCACCAGATACCACGGATGCCGTTGAGGAGGGAATCATTGGCATTACCTTTGTGGTGGCAGCTCCGGAGGCAGCATGGCCAGTCTGGCCTTCCACAGGCTTTCTTGAACGATGGCGGCCCCTGTTCATATGCCGCTCGCAATATTTCTGGTCAGCGACCGCATCTCTAGAGCACCGCCATTTCTTTCCATCAGTTCGGCGACACCTCCCAGGCTCAGGATCATTGTTACCGGAGAAGCCCAGATGGAAAGAGCCCCATCCCACTAAAATGAAACATACAGGAGAACTAAATCACTAATCAACAAAAAGAACATGATGCCAAAACATAAGTAGTTCCCACATCAAGATGACCACAAATTTGGGTAAAAAATCAAGGAAGAAATTTTAATTATAAATGTTTAATCGTGGAAGCAAGTAGATTCCGAAATTAAAATAACTTTCATTATCATTTTTTCAAGAAAAGAAATGAACTTACATGTATTGGGTCTTAAGGATCCACCAAAACCAGAGAACCCAGACGGATTAAGGGCTTTCCTGATGGGAATAAGCAGATTAGAAGGTATGGAGACTTTTGCATTTATGTACTTGTATATCAGAGCCTGATGTTCAAGTTCCATCCATTGTGATGGAGTAAATGGCCCTCTAACCCCTGCTATAGCTCCATGGGTGTTTGCATTCAAGCTTCCAGAACCCAAACCTGCATCCCCAATAAAAAGGAAAAAAAAGGGAAAAAAAAAATTATACTTTATGAACAGATGAGAAAGACCTTTTCCGGAAAAAATAAAGTAGAAGACAAAAACACAGTAATTAAAGAAAGG
The DNA here is from genome assembly GCA_030144865.1 of Tinospora cordifolia. Taxonomy (NCBI): domain Eukaryota; kingdom Viridiplantae; phylum Streptophyta; class Magnoliopsida; order Ranunculales; family Menispermaceae; genus Tinospora; species Tinospora cordifolia. The sequence goes on along the minus strand of JAJIYU010000100.1, from coordinate 17,392 downwards.
GGTAAAGGAGGTCTGCAAAGGGAAACTTGTGGTTAAAACTCTGATGAAACATTTGAAAAGCCACTAGAAATTGGAAGTGTTCTATTCAACAGAAGAAGAAAATAAAGGAATAAAAACAAAGAGTGGAATGGAACCAGTCAAATATGTTGGTTCTGTTAGGTCTTATTTTCTTACTAACTTTTCCCTCTCCGTTTGTATTCATCTACCCGAGTGAAAATTTTGTTTAAAAGAAAAGAAAAAAAAAATCTCCCAAATACAGGAGACCAACCAAAAACTTCACCTTTTGTTGACAAGACTCCAACCTAAGAACTTCCCAACAGAACAGAAAGGGAAAGACAAATCCCCTCATCACTAGCGAAACCCAAGAACACTAAGCCCATAAAAACACATATTTTTCTCCTCCGAATCTCATCTTCCCACTCAACAAGCACTAAACTTCCCGATTACCCATCTCGCAAAACATGCAAAAACAATTTACCCAGTTCGCAATAACCCCCTAAAACCCACCCCACAAAAACGAAACTAGAGGAGAAAGAACCAAAAAAAAAAAATTAAAAAAGTTCATGCAGAGAAGCCTTCACAGACCCAGTTCCTAGTCTCTTTTCTTTTCTTTTCTTTTCTTAAGAAATACCTGTATTTCTAGAATAAGAGTTCAACGCATGGTGGTAGTAAGGCAAAGCTGCAGCTGCAGCTGCCGCTGCTGCATCATTACTAAGTAACAAGGCGTCAGATTTGGGAGAAGAGAAGCTAAGCATCTGCTGCTGTGGCTGATGTCCATCAGAGAAAAGAGAATTAGATCTAAGCAGAGAAGGATGGTGATTCCTCTGTTGCAGCAGCATTGCCTTGGAAGCAGCAGAGAAATCGTCAGCAGTGGCAGTTCTAGCCATCTTCAAGCTCCTCCAATCATCTTCACCACCACCACACCCACTTCCTGCTCCTCCTGATCTCTCTTGCTTAAAGAACCCAGATCCCAACCCCTTCTGATGCTGCTTGGTCTCAACCTCAGAAACCAAACAAGAAAACCCACTACTCTCAGAACCACCACTACCCACCATTAGCCCATCTAAACCCACCATCCCAAAATCCATCCCCAGCTAACCCAACACCACTAAAGCACTCACAAAACCACCGACCCAATAGAATGAACCATGGGCTCATCAGCAGAGAACAAGGGAGATGATGATGCTTGTTGTGTAGCCGCCGGAGAAGAAGAAAAAGAAGATAAAGGGAGAGAAGTGAAGAGAGAAAGCCGCATTTTTTGGTGCTGTACAGCTTAAGTAGTGAAGCTTGAAGCAGATTTGAACCCACAAAGACAAAACCAGGTCTGTTCGAGCTTGTAAGAAGAAGAAGAATAAGAACGAAAGAACGATGTGAAGAGAGAAGAAGCAGATGAAGATGGTGAAACTGTGGATCAGACAAAGTACCAAATACAAATTATATATCCCAGACATACGAACAAAAAAAATTTCTTCTTTTTATTTCATCTCTCACCTAAAAACAAAAGTAAAATTATAACAAAAAACCAAAATCACAACACTACCCCCACTCCTGACCTTAAATTGTCTGTCGCCCTTTAATCACAAGACTAATCCAAAGGGCACTTTGATTATTTCACTTTTAATTATTTTAAATCTTAGTTGCAAAATTTAAAAAAAAAAAAAAAAAAAAAAAATTGGAAGAGTGGGCTCGTGCATTTGCCTTGCGAAGTCCGCTTGCCGTTTCAATATTCTTTGTTTTTCTTTTTTCTCTCTCTTTCTCTGTATACATCTCAGTATATCTAACTCTTGTTAAATTAACGAGCGGGCGAGTAGTGTACATGAGAAAAGGTGCATATTCGCCACGTGCCGCCACACAAAGCCTATAACAGGCAACCTACTAAGCCCCTACCCACCCTGCTATTTCTCTCCCTCCCTCTGTATAAGCCTTGGTGTTTTCACACTCTAAAGATGTGATGGTGACTGCTTCTCCCGGTTCCCCCTTTTTTATTGTATTACACCTCCTTTGGTAAATTTATTAATTAGTGTATACTCACCCAAGTATTTAGGTCTCATTATAACCTCCTTGCTGTGCCTCACAATTATAGTAAAAAGGTCTGGTAGGGATTTTTTTTTTTTTTTGACCATAAAATTTTTGGAGTTTTACTTCCAGCCTGTTTTAGATATTCAAAGAATGTGCTCATATTTAATAAATTTAATACTTTTTTTCTAAAAATTAAAAATATTGAATAAGTTAAATGACATTATGTGCATTTTTAAAAATAAATAGTATTCATGTTGTATAAAACATTATTTTGTTAGTAAAAGTTTGCTAATTTTCAATGACAAGGATAAATATGAATTGTTATAAACCATAGAAAGTTTGGTTAAATAAATGAGACTCTGTATTCTTTAACTAAAGGTTTCAAGTCCAAGCTTTAAACATGAGAAACACTATCACATTCATGATTTCAAATAAACTTAACAAGCAATAAGATATGAAATAAAGATTTAACATGTTGACGTAATTTAAAATGTGTTGGCCGTATGCATTGTCTCTTTTCAAAGAAACACTAAATCCAATCTTTACAGTAATTGATGTAATTATAATACATGTTAAGACCTCTTTCATTGTCACTTTTAATTCATTTGCCTTAAAAAAGTATCATGAAATAATTGTTTTTTATTAATGAATCAATTCTCTATCAATATAAAAACACACCTAATAATAAGAAATGACTTTTTTCATATAACTTTTTTTTAAGTATCTGAGACTGTTTCTAACCTTATTTAAAAAATTTTAAAAAAAAGTAAAACATTGAAAAATCATGCGAATAAGAATGTTAAACATAAAATTATATGAATGAATGCTTAAAATATAAACAAAATACTAACAAAATTAGTTTGCACTAGAAAAAAAAAAAATTAAATAGCAATAGAAAGAAAGGTTTCTTATTATACTTGTTATATATAAATAATGTTTTAATGCTACTGGGGAGGGGAGTTGGAAAAGGACACCAGGGAGAGGGGTAAATTAGTCATTTTGAAATAATAGGCATGATCTTTTGGCGAGGATTGCCTTTTGTAGGGTCCAGCTAATTCCCACGTGGTCCATTCACCCAATTAGATATGATACAGTTTTATTTTTATTTTTTATTTTTTTATTTTTTACAAGTTGGTAAGGGTTTGTCTTCAAGCAAGCTTTTAGCACTTGCTGGTCAAACAAAGGGTAGTTTGAAATGAAGATTTCCCGAACCGAGTAAACCCTAAAACACTTAACACATACGCCCCACCCATATATATATATATATATATACATACATACATACATACCTTAGAAAATGTTCAAGCAAAGTTATTACAATTATATATATATATATATTATAATTTTAATCATTATTAAATATTTTAAAATATGTTATAATTCATATAATAATTATAAACATTATAGTTACGTAAAATTTATAACTGGGGCAATTAATTTATCACTCTATAAAAATAATGATGTTAAAACTGTTATAATTCTCAAATTCTTACACTCTTCCCAAAACATAGCTATATTAAACTCCAGACCCTCTATTTCAAAAAGAACAATTGATCAGATTTGCACATATATATATATATATATGAGATACATGCACTTTTGAGAGATACACATCACATGACTACTTGCTTCTTCATTGCTTTCTACATAACACACACACATGCTTGTATATGTATGTACATCATGTTATGCGTACAGATGTGCTTTATGTCTATTTCACCTTCCACTAGACCTTTGAATATATCTTGTGCACATGAAGCAGATCATTGAATCTTGGTCTGGCCCTCACGCGCGTAGGAAGCTTTGGGACTTTTCTTAGCATTCCTTCCAAAAGTTATATTAATATTTTAAATCCAAATCATTTATTTTATATTATTTTTTCTTCTACTTCTTCTTTAAAAAGCCCCACAACACAAATAACAAAGAGGAAAAGAGGATTTTGCTTCACTTAGAATGATTTTATACTCTATACATATGCCTGTGAGTATGTTGTTACTAGGTATTTGAACCATGTAAAAATAGGAAGATTTTGATTGAGATGGTTTGGTTTGATTACTCATGCAATGAATGTTACTATTATATAAATCAGATATTATATTATATTATATATTCATAATATCTTATATTTCCTTATTTTTTATTTCTATGTTTCTAGTTTTTATTTTTATTCTTAAGAGTTGTCTATCTATACTAATTGTATACCCATTGTAAACTTATCGCTCAATAAATAATTAATTCAATTCTTCTATCAATGAAGACTTTGCCTTTAAACCCTCAAATTTCATTGAAGGACCAATAAAGAAAAATATAACCATGATATAAATTATTTTAATATATATACTTTTTTTTCTTACAAATAAAACACTGTATTTAATTTAATGTTTGTATATATACGCACACTATTTCTATTTTATATTTATTTTATTTAAATGAAGAAAATATTCAGGTCCATGATCAAAATTTAACTAGACAATGTTCCAATGCACACCATACTTACAAAACTAAAAATATTTTATTTATGTATTTATGCAAGAAGGTAATATCAACATATTGTCTGGTAGTATAAAGCTTATTGAATGTTCTGTAAGAGTTAATTTATTTTTATCATGTGATACAAAAATTATTATAAATAATACTTTACTCTTTGCTACATCTCAAAAAAAAAAAAAAAAACTTATTAGATTTTAAATATATTATATGAAATAGATATCATGTTAAGATAATTAATGGAGCATATTAAATATATTTATATCATAAATGCCGTATTGAGTAAAAACCATGTCTAGTAAAAATTATCCTTTTTTTCTTCCAATTTGTATTGCACAAATATTACAACTATTGAGATGAATGTCATAGTAAACCAAAAATTTGCTAAGACATATTTTTTCAAAATATTTGACATAACTAGAGGGTATAATTTGGTTCTATAATAATCCAAAAAATCTTAAAAATTTCATATAACATCTTCTTAAGAACAAGAAGATTCTCCATTCATGTAAATTTTTATATGTTATATGTTTTTACAAAAAAATTATTATTGAACGATCACCAACTAAAATTGAAATTGAATCCCCTTCTATTTTTAAAATGTATACAAGATATATATATATATATATATATGTGGGTCCATTAATCACCCACCATGTGAACCACTTAGATATTTTATAATTTTAATTGATGCATCAACAAGATAGTCGCTTGTCTCTTTATTAACAACTTGTAACTTTGTATCTATAACATTTCTTATTCAAATAATTTGATTAAAAACTCAAATTTTTGTACTATGTAATTAAGAAAATATCTTCCAATAATGCTACTAAATTTACATCTTAAGTTTTTAATGATAATTGTATTTCAATTGAAATTACTATGAACTATCTTGTTACTTATATTCATATGAAAAATGTTTAACATAATCATTTATTAAATGTTTTAAATTAATAATTAGACCATTAATTATGAGAACAAAACTCAATGTTTTTGTACGAGGACATGCAATTTTCCATTCAGTAACTCCTATACATATCAAGCCAACAAATTATTATAAATTCTCCATTTTATAATTAACTTATAATCAAACACTAAATCTTTCCTATCTAAAAATTTCTGGACGTGTGATAATGTATTGAGATGGATCCTCAAACGATTTTAGGTATATATGTTGGATATGAGTCTTCGTTCATAATTAAGTATCTTAAAGCAATGATTACCAAATATTTTATAGCGTGATTTGTTGATTATCACTTTAATGAGAACAAAAATGTTTCATCATTAAATAGCTAGGAAAAAATTTAATTATAATATTTCATCATTAGCCTACTTCAATCTTTAAAGCAATGTGAACAAGAAGTTTAAATGTTAATTTATCTACAAAGTATTATCAATAAATTATCAGATGTATTCACTAACCTTAAGAGAATTACTAAATCACATATATCAGTTAATGCTCCAGCTCATATTGAAGTCCCTTTAGGACAATTTGTTCCAAATTAATCTAAAGCTTGCCTGTAGTGTGATAGACCAATCAATTCTAACAATAAGTTCCTCAAAACAGAAAAGGAATAACTAATAGAGATATCCAAACAAAGGAGGTAGGTGATTAAAAGAACATTGACAAAACTAATAATAAAACCTAAAAAAAGACATATATACCTAAAAATAATGAAATAATCTCAATTATCTCAATTAGGTTTGTCAACACAAGGATGAAATGGAATAAAAAAGAAAACAGTTTGGTTGAGATATTTACGTATAACGTAGCGCTTGATGTTATAAATGAAAGTGATGATTTTGAATCTAAATTTGTTAAAGAATATCGTGATAAACATGAGTGACAAATATAAAAAAATGCAATTAAAACATAGTTAGAGTTACTTACAAAATGTATCCAAATATCTAAACGTGTGACCCCTACTAGGTACAAATGAGTCTTCGTGTAAAAATGAAATGAGAACAATGGAGTTTTAAGATATCAAACATAACTTCTTGTGTAGGAGTTTTCACAAAGATCAAATATTGATTATGTAGAGACATATTGTACTATGATAGACGCAATTATATTTAAATATTTTGTTAGCATGACAATACAAAAAAAAAAAAAAAAACTTGAAATGTGCCCAATAGACGTAGTCACAAAATACTTACATGGATCTTTCAATAATAATATTTACATAAAAATCTCAAAAGTATTTTGAATGCCTCTAGAATCTAACTCAAATTTTCTAGAAATTTATTTAATAAAGTTGCAAAAATCTTTATATAGATTAAAACAATTTAGACAAATGTGGTATAATCATCTCAATCAGTATTTTTCATATGTAAGTTGAAAAAAGATTCAATTTGCTTTAATGTTTTCATTTGCTTTAATGTTTTCATATGTGGTATATATATCAATGACTTAAACATTATTTCGTAAAAAAAAAACTTTTAGAAGCAGTAAATTATCTAAAGAAAGAATTTTAAATAAAAGATTTTGATAAAACTAAGTCTTATCTCATCTTACAAACAAATGATTTATCAAATGGAATCAATATTCACCCATTAATTTATAAAGAAAAGATCTTAAAATGGTTTTATATGAATAAAGCTTATCCATTAAGCATTTTAATAGTTATTTGTCCACTTAATGTGACCAAAGATCATTTTTAACCTCAAAAAGATAACAAAGATCTACTTGATTCTAGTATATCATATTTTTGTGCAATTGGTGTATTAATTTATCTTGCTAATAACATAAAACCCAATATAACATATTTTTTTCTCAATTTATTAGCAAGATATTATTTTTAACCTATAAAAAGGCAATGGAAAGAAGTTAAACATATGCTCAAAAAAATTTCATCAACAATTATTTGGTTATGCATACACAAAATATATATTTGATCCACATAAAGAAAATCTCAAATAGGCTATTTATTCACATATGACAATATTGTCATATCTTAAAAGTTTATCAAACAAACTTTGAGAATCTTACTTAAATCATCATGTTAAATAATAACATGATCATTGATAATGTGTTTGGTTGATAATCTTACTTAAATCCTACCTAAGTAATAACAATTTGAGAATGTGTTTGGTTGATAATGATGACTCAACATGTTAAAGGAAATTATGGTCTATCTTCAAATAATGATACTTCAACAATACGATATGAAGACAACATTATTTGTATTACAAAACTAGAAGGATGATATATAAAAGGGGAGAAAATAAAATATATTTTGCTAAAAATTTTTCTTCACATATGATTTTCAAATAAATGACAATATTGAAGTTCAACAAATTCGTTCAAGTGATAATTTGGCTGACCTATTTACAAAGGTATTATCGACTACAACATTTGGAAATATATGCATAAGTATTGCACTCTTTTTCTTGACCAAGGTTTTATCTTGTGGAGTCTTCCAACAAGGTTTTTGACAAAGTAATCTTCTACACATAAGGAATTATAAACTCTTTTTCTTCAACTAAATTTTTTTTACTAAGTTTTTTAAATAAGGTTTTAATAAGACATATTTCTTATAATATGGACATTTAAAGGGGGGTATTATAATAATTGGATAGTAGATATTCATAACTCTAATGTTTTTCTTATTTCACAATTATAAATAGATAATCATCCATAATTCATAACTCGTAGGTTATAATTCTCTAATTTATTCTTATATTTATTTTTATCATTACACTATCCATGCCGACCCTTCACCTGCCTGAAGACTTTAGACTTCCATAAATAGTGGATGAAAGGATTTTCAATCATGCAACCACTTTAAGAAATTTCTTTTCTTTTATGTTTCTATCTTCTACTTGAGTCCTTTATTTTCTTTTCAAATTGTATTTTGTATATCCCAATTCACTATTACATTTTAACAAATTGCCTTTCTGTTATGCATCAATGTTCCGATTTTGTGACATATGCGACACATTAAAAAAATACTTCCATTGATAAAAATAGCAAAAACATGATGATCGAGGTTGAAAATTATCACAACATAAAAAAATGAGTAAATAAGATTGCAAAAAAAGAATGGCAAAATTACCACAGTAGTCTAACGATTTTAGTGACAGGTGTTGCATTTTCAATACTCCTTCTTGATTGTACTCAAACTTGAGCTGCAAGCAAAGACAAGCATGATACTTGCATGAAAAGAGAGAAGATAAGTTGCATGAATTAAGATTGAAGCCCAGGCTACAACCATTATATAAGAGCTCCCCTTCTCCACCTCTCCATTTTCTTCTTCTTCTTCCATGAAAAAACTATACAACTTATATTCTTCTTCTTCCTATGTTGTTATACTTGGAAAGCTTCAAACCACTTGGTAATAGTGGCAAAAGTGGAGAGATTGAAGATGTGAATAACTTATCTAAGAATTGGATCAAGGAACTATCACTTGTAAAGAAGAATTCAAGTTGATATGAAGGTAAAAGAAAACACATTAGTTTTTCATGAAATGTGTTGCTTAAATAATGTAATTATGGATAATTTGCTACATGATATTGCATAGAGATTATATTAAGGCCGAGATAAAAACAACTGTGGGATTGAATTAGTTGACTATTTTGGTTTACAATATAAGCTTGAGAATCAATATTTATTATAACACCTGAAATTCAAGTAAAAAAAAAATTTATTGTTCAAAATACAGTACTATAGTATATGTATTGTAGTGCATACTGTTTTGTTGGTAGACAAAATAACTTTCGGCTATTACTGCAGATACAGTAACGGGCACTGTAGCTATAGTAATGCACTATTTACTACTATGCATTTTCGTCATTTTGTGCCAAAAAAATCTATATAAACCCCCCCCCCCCCCCCCCCCCCCCCCCCCCCCCCCCCCCTCACCCTCACTCATTTTGAAAATTCATTCTAGTAAGAAAGAAATAATTTCTTCGCTTACTCTCTTTTCTTTTTTTGTTCTTCGGCTGTTCTAGACAGCAAATATAGTAGTAAGAAGGGAAAAACCCTAGTTTATGCATAGCAGTAGCGAAGATCTACTTCTAAGCACCTCTTTTGGAGCAACCGGAGGGCTCTACTAATCAAAGTAGGTATAATAACTCTGCCTAAGTCTCTATTTAAGATTAGAGATGTTATTCATTTTAGTACGCATTACTGTTCACGTATACGTCGGTTACGGTTCACAAGTACGTCGGTTACTGTTCACGAGGTACTATCCAACATTACCATTTAGTACTGTTTACATTCACTATTCACAGATATGCACTATTCACATATATGGTATTGTTCACATATAGGATATTGTACATAGATATTGTTCATGGACAGTTATTAAATCACGTTTTCAAGACATAGATCCCTAAGATTGATAGTCAAAGACTCGAAACAAGTTGAAATAACAACGTAAAGGTTCAAGAGAGTCTACGATTGAGGTGGAAGCGATTACCTTACTCCCTAGTATTATTTGGATTTTAATGTTGAATATGTGATGTTTACATTGTTTGAATGCCTAGAAGCATGCAAGAATATTGATTAAATGATTTGTGAATGACATAAACATGTGAATTCTAGAATAACATGAGTTGTATGTCCATGTTTAGTGTTTGTAATGCTTTATAACATGATATGATTATTATTTCAGGTATGTTCCTACAATATGATCAGCATGATTACATTACTATATAATGATGATTTATACATGATGAGATAATAACTATGCTTATAATGAAATACTTGTTGATACACAAACAAAGATAAATTAAGAGTTGAACCACATACCATCGCAGTGGTCCATGGAGGATCATTGTGGGTGTCCTCGCAATAAGGAACGATGGGCTTGCCCCTAGTTGTCGATGATAAAATAATGGGTGTAACCTTAGTTCTTAGGTGATGGAGCGATGGGTGTGACCCTAGTTCCCGGGTTGGGTCATGGTTGTACCTCTATCCCATTGGAATCTGGCATATAATGCAATTTTCTCGTCTTTTTCTATATGATGAGAAAACACCAAGGTTAGACCCTTTGATCTAATTAATAATTGTTGATAACTGAATGTTTAAAATGTAACATCTCAAAAAGTTCATATGAAATTTAAATTTTTACTTAGAAAATTATACGGAATTGACGAATGAAAATTTTGGCAAGTCCTAGTTGACCCAATAAGGAATAAAAATCAATTTAGTGGATTTTTGAAAGAAAATATATGAATATAATGCATAACATGAGATATCATAGCCAAAAATACAAGGATATGTACAATTTTTGATGAAAACAAGATTAGAAAGTCAATTGGGATCGAAATTTGGCAAAAAAATCCGAAAAGAAAGCAAGAAATTCGGTTGAAAATTAAAAAATAAACTTAAAACACTACGAACTGTAGATTTGGAATCTGATATCACAATTCGACGACCACAATCAAAATCACACATACGCACGAGCGCACTGAATCATCAAGATCAAACAACTAGAGATCTGAGTACGAAACTCGAGGATGATCATGCAGACAAAACAAAATTCGTTGATCACAAACTGAGATCCGCACACCGTGATCGAGGATCATCCGACGGTCGAGATTTAAGCCGTGTAGTTGATTGCGAAATCGTGCTGCACTCAAGGATCATCCAACGGTTCAGATCGAAGTCGTTTTGGATTAATCGCAAACTGTGTTGCACTCGAGGATCATCCGACGGACCAAATCAAAGCCATGTTAGATATATCGCAAACTGTTGATGCGCTCGAGGAAATCCAACGACCGAGATTGAGACTCCAATTTTTGTTGATTGATCCGAGATCAATCCAACGACCCAGATCAAACCCATATGCGTGTTGCGAGGAAAATCCTAGGAACCAAATCAAATTCAAAATTTAAAATACGAAAATTATCGAAAATATAACAAAAAATACAAAAAAAATCTGAAAATTTTGAAAAATAGGTTTCTAAATTCGAAAATTATTTCTAAAATCTAAAAAATACTCATTTTGCTCTCAAAATTAAAAAGTATGAAATTAAGGAGAATTAGAGTGTTTTATTCAAAGAAGAATACAAAACTTTCAAATTTTCTCCCTTTGAAAACCTATATAAACCCCCTTAGGCTCTCAATTTCATTCATTCCAAAAATAAGAGTTGAATTTTTCTCTTATTTTCTCGAAGCCTTCTTCTTGGCACCTCTTCCCATCTTTTCCTTCTTGTATGTGTGAGAAGTTCTTCTCTCAAATTTGGAGAATTAAGTTGGGCGATCTTTATTGGCATTAGTACGTGGGGGGAATTGCTGCCGAAATTCCGAAAGAAAGCATCATAAGGTGGAAGTGATGTCTAGAACACCCTTCTGTTCTTATTTAAATTCATGGCATATTCATCGTTATGTGTTTTTCACTAAATTAAAAGATTTTCAACTTCAATTCTAGAATTTTACATGTTTATTTCAGTATTTCAATTTTGATTCATGTTTGAGCAATCATATCATTCATGTCGTGTTAGTATTATGCTTAGGCTTTTAAATTAAAGTATGATGCATGTTTATGAGTGTATCATGAATTGACTATGTATATTCTGAATTTTAGTTTGATTTCATATTCTGAAGTTTATTTTATGAGATCATAATATGAGAATTAATCTAAGACGATGGAGATAATAAGCACGTACCATCGTAGTGGTCAAGGCAACACTATGGATGTTCTTTTCATATGAATTAGGTCATATGGTTTTCAGACCTAAGTACTTGAGGGTCGTGTACCACTGGTGGATCACCATGTGTAACGGGTTGATGCCGACATGTGCTACTAACGGGTTGATGCCAAATGGGCCCTATTTACTTAGTTAAGAGCATCAAGGGATTAAATGCCCTTTTGGTCTGAGACTCGACTTAAACAAATTATTGTTTGAAACATCTAATGATTGCAAGTGTTTGAATTATGATTGTTTTATGAGTTTGAATATGAAAGATGATTGTTCGAAAAAGATCTACTGGGCTATGTGCTCACGCCTTCCTTTCTTATTTTTTAGGAACATGAAATCCGTGGGACAGTTGAATATAGATAGTTTCTTAGAAAGTTTCTACAGTGTTATGTTTTTAGAATTTTTAGGGCATGTTGCCCAAAGTTTTTATGTTTTTCTACTGAAAAGTATTTTGAAGTCTTTCGTGGTAACTATTAGTTCTTTTTGAAGAGTTTAGTACTTTCAATTTCTATTATGAATAAAATAGTTTGAATTTCTTTATCTCTTTTAATTTGTCTTGATTTTATTGAAATTGTATTCTTGAATTTTATACAAAGGCACGAGATATTGAAAAGAAAAGAACAAGTGTGTGTCACTTGTAATGTAACACTGGCCCAACCCACCGTTTTGTTAAGTCCACTGTCAAGAAATCGGTGGCAATGTACACTGCATAAAAGATACGGGGGTTGGGGTGTTACATGAAACCCCTAATGAATGATAAGTGTTTGCATGTTCAGTGTTTGATTTAAATAATGCTATTGATGTATTGTGTATAATTCACTAGGTTTTTTAGCTTACCCCACTCACTCTTTTTCAGGTAACTATTGAAAACATTGTTGTTAGCAAATCAATGTAAATCATTAGTAGTGTTGCCTCACAGTATGAGGATATTAGAAAATGAACTTTATTTGCTATTTTCAATTATAGGGCATGTGACCCACCATATTTAATCCTGTCAGATGTCAGTTATTAGGCCAGACAGTATTTGTCTTATCAAAATTTGGCTATGGAACCCACAAAATTGTTCGTAACTCTGATCATAAATCAATGTCTTTCAGTCATGTGTGATCCTAAGGTTATTGCTATTTTGTTTCGAAGCAAGTGTATTTATACTTTATTTTAAACTTTGAGATATGATCTGGTGCAACTAACAGATGTGATAGCTGATGTAAAGAAAAAGTAATATCCTCAGTTCTCGAATAGAAAGTAGGAATGACTGCACACGAGGGTAATGACGTCTCAAGCTACGAAACAACCATGTCGCCTATGACGTATGTGATAAACTCGGGAGCTGGGGTGTTGCAATGGTGGTATCAAAGCCTAAGTTGCAGATGCCTTAGGTAAGGATTTAAAAAAAATATTGGTTGATCAGGTGAGTCCTTTAATTCTAATTAATATAGAAAGTCCTACCTCTTGTTTTGGAAATTAAAATCGTTTTTGAAAAAAAATATTTTAAAAAAAAAAGAGATATATGTTTTCCAATTGTTTTGTTTGGATATAAAGATCATGAGTTGAGCTGATAATGGGTAAGCCTTGTCCCAAGTAAAGTTAAACATTGAAAGGGAGATGGGTTATCCCATTCAAGAAAGCACAGTTGCTAGGTAGACTTCAGTTTCGTCGTCCGATTTGGAGGTTGTCCCACTAGCTCATACGAGTAGTCAAAGTTGAAGAACACACTTATTTTCTATAAAAAAACTAAGAGGTGGTAATTAAGGGCAAAGAACTTACTACAATTTAGAGTGGATGCCAAAGGTGGTATCGAGAATAGATCAACATTGTCGATTTGACAAAAGAACTTTTTAACGAGGATTTGAGACCCTAGGTCTAGGGAAGAGACCTTAGGTAGAGACTTGGGTGTTGCTATGTCACAGTGGATCATAAATAAAAGCTTTTAGGGCATAAGCTAGAGGCTGATAACATGTGAAAACGAAACACTTGTTTTGTCAGAACATAAGATCGGGAGGATCCTATATCTTTAGTTTTTATGTGGTATGGGATACATAAGAATTCATGGATATGGAGGAATCTTAGATTCAGAGAATGACAGACTATGTATGGTGAGTGATTGGTGGCTTTGGACAAACTTGTTTTCCTATATTTGGCTGGTATGGGACAGTCAAGTGTAGTAGAGCATGGGAAGCCATAGACATCGAAACACTTGAAAAATTGTTTAGGTGTAGTGAAACTTTTGAATGAAAGTCTATGTAGATGGGCAAAGGTAGTATGGGACACTCGAACCCAAAGGCATAGATGAAAGTTTGGAATTTCACTATGCTAGCATGAACATGTATGATTGTATGATGCCTAATTATTTTGAATGCATGCTTTATTTCATAAATATGTATATTACATGTATTGTGATCATGAAACCAAATCTTGTACTCAACAACATTAGAGGACTTTAAAAATCCTCAAACAGAACTTAGAAGCATAAACTGATAGGCCACAAAACCAACCGAGAATTTAAAGACGTGAACCTAGAGTCATGATAGCACGCATGACGTGAAAAAAATTATTTCGACAATAGGATCATAACCATGAATTATTTTGTGAAAGATGACACTTATCACAAGCTGCAAAAGCGTTTAGTATCCAAATTCTAAGATGAAAAAGGGGTTTGTGTAACCCAAATTGAATTAAGATTAAATTATAATTCTCCTTGATCTGATGGATACTAAAATAAATTTTGACTTATAGATAATGGCAAGAACTAGAAGTAACGACACGATAGATGAGAATATCGATGAATTTGGGCAGAGGGAGAACAAAGTGCCAATGGCGACGGCTCCAGCTAGGAGGGTAGTAACTACAGATATGTTAGCTGGATTCGCTCAACAAGTGGTGGCAGAGGTCTCGAGGAACCTTGCAGAGATGCAGAATTAACTACTAGTACAACCATAGCCATAGGCACAGCCTCAAACCCAAATTCAGCAAGTTCTGTTACCTAATGGTCTAGCGGCACAAGACCGAGCGATAGTAGATGATATAGAACAAAAGAACTTATTAATAGAATTCCAGAGGCTAGGACCCAGTACATTTGAGGATTTGATTGATCATGTAGCTGTAGATAAGTGGTTCACTACAATGAACAAGCATTTGAATGCCTTAGGGGCAATTGGCACAAGGAGAGTCGCATTAGCAGTGCACCATTTTGAGGGACCCACCTATTATTGGTGGGAAATGGTCATGAACGATCCTACTACACATGTATCTACTATGACTTGGGAACAGTTTAAGACTCTATTCTATTCACACTTCTTCACCATGGCGAAGACAAAACAAATACAGTCGAAGTTCACCCGACTAACGCAGAAGAATATGATAGTGGTAGAATATGAACAGAAATTCACTAAACTGTCGAGGTTTGTCCCAGAACTAGTAAGGGATGAGCAATCCAAGGCTGACAGGTTTACTGAAGGGCTGAAGGTAAAAATACAAAAAATAATACATCCTTTGAGATTAACCACCCTTAAGAAAATGGTGGAAAGGGCACAGTTGGTCAAGCAAGATCTTGAGTATGAGCAAACATTGAGAAATAAACAAAATAGGCCACAGCCAGAACAAGCGGCAGGAACCTCACAGAAAAGGCAGAACAGGCAAGATGTATACCAAGCACCTCAGAATTAGAATTAGGCGCAAAATTACAATAGGTAGCAGAATCCACTAGCATGGATTGATCGTGCTAGGGATGAGCAAACAAAGCAAGCAAAGAGGCAAGGGTTCTGTTCCTTGTGCCACCAAAGAGGACATATTGCAAAGAATTGTCCTAATAGAGCTCCAGCTCCTCCTCAGCATTTGTAGGTGTGTGGACAAGATGGGCGTCCACAACAAAGGCAGCAGCCATAGCCCCAGCCACAACAGAATCAGGGGCAAAACCAGAATTAAGGCCAAAATTGTAATACCCCAAAAGTCTATGAGACGTCCACATCGCTAGTGAACGGCGAAAGTGGAACGACAAACTTAGTAAAGGACTACAAATAGCCAAAATGTCCGAAAACCATGTATTATAAGTGTAAATAAGTGTGAGAGTGATGCCAATCCAAGAAGCGCAAGAAACAACAAAGAAAGACACTGAACACCAGAAATTACATTCTGGTGACCGCGGTTAGCATATAGTGACCGCGATCATTGCATGAGGAACCCAGAAAAACGAAGGAAATGCATCATTCTGGTGATCGCGGTCGGCCATACAGTGACCGCAGTCATCGCGATAGAAACCTAGAAAATCAACCGAGAAATACACACTGGTGACCGCGGTCCGTGAAATGGTGATCGCGGTCATCAAATAAAAAACCAAGAAAAGGAAGATGCACAACGTTCTGTCGACCGCGGTAATCACATAGTGACCGCGGTCATTCGTCGTTTTCTATATAAACCAAAGGTGCGCAGAAAACCCTATATTTGGTATTTTCCGCCGCAACTCACTGGTTTTCTTCTCTAGCTCTCATCTAACTCGTTTGCTTCATTTCTTGAGTGTTTTATTGAGTTCTAAGGGTGGTTTGAGCCCCTTCAAACCATTATTTACCGTCTTCAAGCTCAGATCTATCGAGAACACCATCAACAAGGGTGGATTTGAGTTGAAGCAAGCTTGGAAAAGGCTTTGAGCTAAGGTAAATCTCAAAAAACCCCTTTGAGATCTTGTTTACTTAGCTTTCTAAAACCGTTTTTCTCAAATATAGTATGTTTTCCATGAGTTAATGTGTGATTTAGACCTAATGAGCAAGTGTTAAGGTGTTAAGCACATGTCGCCAACCCCGGCGACCGCGGCAATGCGAATGCGACATTCACTGGTGATTCCCGTTTTGTACTGATTTTGGTACATTTGAAACACATATGCCAAGAATACATACCTTAGGGTTTTAGCTATGCCATGTATGCCTTAGACTCACACATTTTGATTGTTTGAAAACCTATAGATTGTTAACTTAAGGCGTGCACGGCGAGGAGCAAGGCACAAGCTTGAAGAGTAAAAATGTGGGTGTGATTTTCTTACTCCCTAGCCTTATCCAAATGTTGAATGCTTAACATGATGTTTGTTAGCTTAAGATATGATTAGAAGCATGCTAGGACTTGCTTGATTGATCTTGGCTGGAGTTGTTTTGGTGTATGCCCTTGATACATGATTGCTTGTGCCATAACATGCTAGATAGAGATTCTTATGAGATGAATTCCATGAATGGTTGATAGCATCTATTTTGAT
>JAJIYU010000099.1:0-71810 GCA_030144865.1 Tinospora cordifolia | reverse complement strand
ATAACAGTGTGCCTCATAGTATGAGGATAGTAGAAAATGAATTGTACTGTAGGGCTTGTGACCCACTATATTTGATTATGTCAAATGTCGATAATATTTGTATTATCAAAAAATGGCTATGGAGCCCACAAAATTATTCGTAACTCTGATAATGAAGCAATGTTTTCAATTATTTTGAAATACTGAGATTATTATGTTTTTATTGTATTTATACTTTATCCCTTGGATATGAACTGATGAAACTGTCAGATGTGAAAAATGATGAAAAAAAAGTAATATCCCCAGTTCTCAGATAGAAAGCAGGACTGACTGCACTCGGAAGAAATGCCTTCTCAAGCTACGAGAGAATCACGTCACCTATGATGTATGTAAGAAAGATCGGGAGCTGGGGGTGTTACAATGATAGATCCATGCTAGGATGTGTATGATTCTTCAATGCTTTGATTGATGATTGAGCATAATGTCTGGCTATATACTTTTAGTATTTGATTGAATATGAAGCATGATTGCTAGGGGAGGTCATTTATATTACTTGCTACATGATTTAGATACCTTGCATGATGATATGGTATGGAATAAAAATGATTGAAACTAAAAGAAGATTAATAGAATAATAAGAATCCACGTACCGGAGCAATGGTAGATCTGTTGACACCTCACAGCTATATCTGCTACACATAGTTCCAGATCCCATCGTTGGTGTTCTTAATGGAATTGCCTGCGATGGCTGAGGATTCCTCAAATGGGTTAGTGATGGTCGTACACTATTGCACCTATTCTTGGATGTGTGTCAGGGTTAGGAATGGTAGCATGGCTCGAGAATTTACTGGCTATGACCGATTTCTGGACACCAGGAGAGTATCTCTTTTGGTCTTAGAGTGCAACAAAACAAATGAATGAACTGATTAATGTAATGAAATTGTGTGCATGTTTTGGATTTTGGGTTTATATAATGCTAGTGATGTGTAGGGATGATCCACTAGGCTTTCGAGCTCATCCCACTCTCTTTTACAAGTACTCGTAGAGGTGGAGTACGTCGATGGACTGAGGATGTAGGGTAGCCTCATTGGGAGATTACCACAGGACTTGGGTTTATTTGATTTTGATTACCACAGGACTTGGGTTTATTTTAAATGACAATTGTATTTTATGAGGAAAACTAGGGCATGTTGCCCATTTTACTATATATTTGTGATATAAATTTTAAAACACTGTATTGTTTTGAACTATGAATTTTGGTAAGTTTTTGAAGAAATGTTTCTATTGCAAAGGAACTGTATATTTTTCTTGGTATTTCTGAATTGTGCAACACTAGCAGTGTATTTTGATATTTGATTCTACTATAGTATCTTGATTTATTGTGAATAATTTCTGTGAAAATCTGGTGACGTATTTTGATATAATTTACTGTTGGTTGGAACAATTGTATGAAATGGTTTTCTTATTTTACTCTACTGAGATTAGTGGAAAGGATTGACAAGGATTTTATGGATTGAGGAAAATTTAGTGACTATCCTAGTCTTCGGTGGCCGAGGATTGATTAGATATATCCCACACGCACGGTTGATCAGCCAAAGGGGAGCGCGACATCGGCGCTGGGCCCCGACGTGACGTGTAGTAGAGGATGGTGCTTCCGGACCGGCGGGCCAAGTTGTCACAAGTACTAAGCTAGATATTACTAAAGATAGAGAGAGCTTAGGCAGTGGATGCCAAGGGCGAGATGAAAGCTTAGACCACAGGGTACTAGGCTAGATGTGTATTTAGATACCAACGGCGATACCTAAAGTCGATGATGGTTGTAGGTTTAAGGAGGAACCACTCAGCCAAGTATCAAGACCTTAGGTCTAGGAAAAGAGACCATAGGAAAAGGCTTGGGTGTTGCCAAAGAGGCACAGTGGATCATAAATAAAATTTTTAGGACATGAATTAGAAATTGAAAATGTGTGAATAATGAAACACTTGTTTGGTTAGGACACAAGATCAGGATGATCCTGTATCTCTATTTTTTGCGTCGTGTGGGACGCATAGGAATTTGAGATATGGAGGAATCTCGAATTTGGAGATTGATGGGCCATGATTGGTGAATGCTTAGTGACTTTGGAAGAGCTTGTTTTCCTATGCTTGGCTAGTATGGGACGGTCAAGTATAGTGGGACTTGGGAAACCTTGGTCATCAAAACATTTGCAAAATTGTTTAGGTGTGGTAAGATTTCTTAGTGGAAGCCTATGTCGCTGGGCAAGAATGGTATGAGACACTTGAACTCGGAGGCACAGATGGAAGCTTAGAAATCTCGTTTTGCTAGCATGAATTGTGTGATTGATTGAATGTTTATTTGCATGTTACTTGATGCTATGATTTTGAATACTGTTATATGAAACCAAAAATCTTGTACCCAAAACACACATGAAGGCTAGAAGACTTAAAATTTTAGACTTAGTAGCATAAATTGATAGGCCACAAAATCAACTGAGAACCTAGAGACGTGAACCTAGAGTCATGATAGCACGCATGACGAGAAAAAAATTATTCTGAAAATAGGATCACAACTATGAATAAAGATAGGAAAGATGACGCTTATCATAAGTTGCAAAAACATTTAGTATATATATTCTAAGATGAAAAAGGGGTTTGTGTAACCGAAATTGAATTGAGATTAGATTATGATTATCTTTGAGTATTGAAATTTCTACTATTGATGTCACATTGAACTATTGAATACTAAAATGACTTTTGGCTTGTAGATAATGGTACTAATAAGGGGTAACGGTATGAGAGATGAGAATGTCGATGAATCTGGGCCGAGGGAGGACGGAGTGCCAGTGGTAGTCGCTCGAACTGGAACTGTGGTGGCTACAAATATGTTAGCTGAATTTGCTCAGCAAGTGGTGGCACAGGTCATGAGGAACCTTGCACAGATGCAGAACCAGCCACCAGTACAGCCATAGCCTCAGCCCCAAGTTCATCAAGCTCCGTTGCCTAATGTTCCAGTGGCATGGGACCAACCAATTGTCGATGATATATAACATAAGAACTTGTTGATAGAATTCTAGAAGCTATGACCCAGTACTTTTGAGGGTTTGGCTAATCATGTAGCTACTGATAAGTGGTTCACTGCGATGAACAAACACTTGAATGCCTTAGGGGTAACTGGCACCAAGAGAGTCGCATTAGCAGTGCACCAATTTGAGAGACCCGCCTATCACTGGTGGAAAATGGTCATGAATGATCCTGCTAGAGATGTGTTTACTATGACTTGGGAACAGTTTAAGATTTTGTTCTATTTATGGTTTTTCTCCATGGCGAAGACCAAATAGATATAGTCGGAGTTCATCAAACTAACACAAAAGAATATGACTGTGGCTAAGTAAGAACAAAAATTCATTGAATTGTCGAGATTTGCCCCGGAATTGGTAAGGATGATTAGTCCTAGGTGGACAGGTTTACCGAAGGACTGAAGGTAGAAATATGAAAAATAATACATCCTTTGAGATTAACCACCCTTAAGGAAACGATGGAAAGGGCATAGCTGATTGAGTTAGATCTCGAGTATGAGCAAGCGTTGAGGAACAGACAAAAGAGGTCATAGCCAGAACAAGTGGCAGGAGCCTCACAGAGGAAGCAGAATAGGCAGAATGGGCACCGAGCGCACCGAAATCAGAATCAGGCACAAAATCATAATAGGCCACAAAATCAGCAAGCACAGATTAATTGTGCTAGGGACAAGCAGAGGGAGCTAGCAAAGAGGCAAGGGTTGTACTTTTTATGAAGCCAGAGGGGACGTATTGCCAAAAACTATCCTAATAGAGCTTCAAATCCTCCTCACCAACACTAGGCACGTGGACAAGATGGTCGTCCATAATAGAGACATCAACCATAGCCCCAACCGTAGCAAAATCAGAGACAGAACCAAAATCAGGGCCGATGACAAAACCAAGCCTGACTCTAGGTTGCTGATGCCCAGAGTAATAATGCACTGATAGTGGAAGATACTTTCCTTTTGTTTAATATTGTTGTAAAAGTCTTGTTTGACTCTGGTGCTACCCGATCCTTCATTTCTAAATGTTTGGCAGATATAATACAAGTGGTGACAAACTCATTGCCTGTGACATTTCATGTGTCTACAGCCATAGGAGACACAGTAAAATCTATGAGATATTGTATATGTGACCTTAAGTTTGGAGATAAGTTAATTTCGGCTAATCTATGTACACTTCCTTTTCATGGGTATGGTGTCATATTGGGTATGGATTGGCTGACCTTATATCAAGCCAAGATAAACTACCAAAAACAGAGGGTGACTGTGACATTGCCTTCTGGAGGCGTGCTTAGAATAAATGGGGATATGCAAAGATTGTCTAAGAGTCCTATGGTAGCTATGTTGCATTGTTTAAAACAAAAAAGAAGACTTCAAACTGTTGTTAGAATAGGATGTTGAAAAATCTAGAAAAAAACAGGATATACCTGTAGTAAATGAATATGCAGATGTATTTCTAGATAACTTACCTGGACTACCACCACACAAACATGTAGAGTTCAAGATTGAGTTAGATCTTGGCAATAACCCCATAACTATTCCGCCTTATAGAATGGCACCAATGGAGCTGATTGAGCTGAAGACACAACTAGATGAGCTCCATGAAAAGGGATTTATCAGACCCATTGAATCACCATGTGGAGCTCCTGTTCTGTTTGTAAAGAAAAAGGATGGATCTATGAGACTTTGTGTTGACTACCGAAAGTTAAACCAAGTGACAATAAAGAAAAAGTATCTGTTGCCTCGGATAGATGACCTGTTTGATCAGTTAAGGGGCGCCACTTGTTTCTCCAAGATTGATCTAAGGTTTGGATATCATCAGTTGAGGATCCGAGAGTCTGATATACACAAGAAAACCTTTAAAACTCGATATGGGCATTTGGAGTTCATGGTGAAGCCGTTTGATTTGACCAATTCACCGACTGCATTTATGAATTTGATGATAGAGTCTTCAGACAGTATTTGGATCAGTTCGTTGTAGTATTTGTTGATGAAATTGTGATATACTCTTGATTAGAAGTAGAACATGTGGGACATCTGAGCATTGTCTTAGAGATGTTGAGAAGGAATGAAATCTATGCTAAGTTTAGCAAATGTGACTTATGGATGAAGAAGGTTAAGTTCCTTGGTCATGTCGTCTTAGCTAAAGGAATATTCGTGGACCCAAAGAAAGTAGAAGCGGTATCCAACTGGAGGCAGCCTAAGACTGTGACAAAAATCAGAAGCTTCTTAGGTTTGACTGGGTATTACTGCAAGTTTATTTAAGACTTCTCGAAGTTGGCAGGACCAATGACCAAGTTGACCAGAAAGGGAAAAAATTTGTTTGGGATGATAAGTGCGAACAATCATTTTAAGAATTGAAGAAGAGGTTAACTTTAGCACCTATCTTAGTCACACCTACTCACATCTACTAACAACGTGAAGTATGTCCTATATACTGATGCTTCACAAAATGGATTGGGCGTTGTATTGATGCAAGATGGGAAGGTAATAGCTTACGTTTCATGTTAATTGAAGATCCATGAACAGAATTACCCCATGCATGATCTAGATTTAGCAACAATTGTTTTTGCATTGAAGATCTTGAGACATTATCTCTATGAGGAGAGTTTCAATTTATTCTTTGATCATAAGAGATCGAAGTATATTTGTACATAGAAAGAACTGAACTTTCGACAACAGAGATGGATAGAATTCATGAAAGGTTATGACTTTCAGCTGCACTATCATCTAGGGAATGCTAACGTGGTAGACGATGCACTTAGCGAAAAATTTAGTAAGAAGGATGAAGAAAAGGGTAAAATGTATCAGTTGATCAGTGACTATAACTTAGGTATAACTTCAGATAGGGCCCAAGTTTATCTATGTGCGATGACTTGCCAACTAGATCTCTTACATCAGATAAGAGATGAACAAAAAGGGGATAAATGGATTAATGATTTGACTGAGGGTGTTAAGCTAGGGAAGCACACAGACTTCAGAATTGATGCAGATGGTACTCTCAAAGTTGGGGGTAAAGATTGTGTTCCTGAGAGTGGGTAGAGCAAAAAAACCATCTTAGATGAGGCTCATCAGACCAAGTACAATATGCATCCAAGAAGAGATAAGATGTACCAAATTCTCAAAAGAGTACATTCGTGGAAAGGCATAAAGAGGGACATTGCCAAGTATGTCTCTAAGTGTTCGACATGTCAGCAAGTGAAGGCAGAACATAAAAGACGCTCAGGGGTGTTGCAACCACTTCTAGTTCCTGAGTGGAAGTGGGACAATATTGCAATGGATTTCGTTAATAGCTTACCTAGGAATCAGAAGGGAGAGAACACAATATGGGTAGTTGTAGATCATTTGACAAAGGTGGCTCACTTCCCACCCATCCGATCTATAGATTCAATGGGAAAGCTTGGAGAACTATACATCAAAGAGATAGTAAGGCCACATGGTGTACCTAAGACTATTGTATCGGACAGAGATTCCAAATTTACATCTTAGTTATGGCAGAGCCTACAGAAGAAACTAGGTAGTAGACTCACCATGAGTATTGTATTCCATCCTCAGATCAATGGACAGTCTGAGAAGGTGATACAAATACTAGAAAATATGTTGAGAGCATGTGTCCTTGACTTCAAGGGCAATTGGAGCAAGTACTTACACTTGGTAGAGTTTGCCTATAATAACAGTTATTAGGCGAGCATACAAATGGCTCCATGTGAAGCGCTCTACGGTCAACCCTGTCGATCCCCATCATGTTGGCCAGACTTTGAGGACTATGTACTCATAAGGCTTGACCTAATTCAAGAGATGAATGAACAATTAAAACAGATCCAAAAGAAGTTAACTACAACTAAGAGTAGGCAAAAAAAAACTATGCAGACAAAAAAAGAAGACCTTTAGGATTTGAACCATGTGACAAAGTTTTCTTGAGGATTAGCCCTCAGAAAGGGATCAAGCGTTTTGGGATCAAGGGAAAACTATCACTTAGATCCATCGGTCCATTCGAGATACTCAAACGAGTTGGTGAATGTGCCTAGGAACCGGAATTGCCTAACAGAATGTCCTCGATCCATAATGTATTCCATGTATTGATGTTGTGGAAATATGAACCAAACCCCTCTCACATCATGCATTGGGAGGAGATTGATATCAGGGATGGTGCGACTTATGAAGAATTAGCAATCTGGATATTGGATCATAAGGTGCAGAGTCTCAGGACCAAGGACATTCCTTTGGTCAAGGTACTGTGGATACATCATGATCTAGAAGAGGCAACCTGGGAATTAGAAAGTGAGATGCGGACGAAGTACCCAGATTTCTTCACCAAAAACGTCTGATATAACAACACCATATAGGTAACTCACTCATTTAAATTTTGAGGACAAAATTCTTTTAAGGGGGTAGGTTGTAATGCCCCAAAAATTTTATAAAAATTTTAAAAAATTTAAATAAAAATAATTTAAGCACAATAGACCTTGGAAAACTCATGAAAAGTTTGAAAGATGTTTAATCAATGAACAAAAGAATCGGCAAACCAGAGCGAAACACGAAATTTCACATAGTAATAGTCTACTAGTTACCACGATAATTTGACTAAAATTGAGAAAAAAAATCAAAATCATAACATTCTAGTTACCACGATCATTCGTGTGATTACTGTGGTAATTCAACAAAAAACATAGAAAAGTAGGGTTCGGGTTACCATGGTAAGCCTTTAAGTTACCGTGGTAATACGTGAATTATATATGTATGAACAGTGCACTGACAAACCCTAATCGTCATTGTAACCCTATAATCACACATTAACCCCCAAGAACTGATACTAGCCACCAATAATCGAGTTTTCCTCCCTTACCTACCAATCTAGATTGGTTTCTATTCATTCAAACCCCTCTCTATTGGTTTGTGAGCTTAGATCTGTGAAGAACAAACTCCACTAAGAAGAAGATCCATGGAGGTGTTGTTCCAAGCATCTTTTACTCAGGTAAAATCATGAAACCCACTTGAAACCTTGAGTTCTTAACATTATAAATCATTTTCCTACGTGTAAACACATTTTCTTTGAAGCCTAAGTAATTTGAGGGTTGCAAAACCTTGTTTTGGTGAGAAAGGAAGAAGAAATGTGAAGAGCCCTAAGGTGTAAAGATTTCTTTTAGTTTGATGGGTGTTTTAAGCTTAATGTGTATGTATTTGAGTATTAAACACATGGGAAAAACACGAGTGAGACAATGCACACGAAAGCATTGAACACACAAACCCACTAGTTACCACAGTAACTGACCGCTGACCGTGGTAATCAAAGGAAAAAAAATGGTGGAATGTGTAGACCTTAGATATCAATGTTAGTGACCATTAAATTATGATTTAAGAGTCCTTGGAATGTTTCAAACTCATGTAATATGGATTTGAATCTTGTAGATTGAAAGACAAGGTTAATACAATGCGAAACAAAGGTCCAAGGGAACGAGATATAAAGGTGGAATTGATTACCTAGCTCCCTAGTATTATTTGAATTTTAATGCATAATATGTGATGTTTACATTGTTCAAATGCCTAGAAGCATGCTAGGATGTTGATTAAATGATTTGTAAATGAGATGAATATATGAATGCTAGAATAACATGAGTTATATGCCCATGTTCGATATTTACATGCTTTTATGCTTCTATGAAATGATTGTATCCTTATTTATGTTTCCTTGAGATGATCAGCATGATTACGTTATTGTACAATGATGCTTTATACATAATGAAAATTTTTTTGATGCATGAGCAAAGATAAATTAGAGTTGAACCACATACCTTTGCAGTGTTCCACGAGGGATCACTGTGGGTGTTTTCGCAATAAGGAATAATGGGTTTACCCCTACTTCCCGATGATAGAATTATGGGTGTGACCCTAGATCCCAGGTTGAGTAATGGGTGTGCCCCTATCACATTGAAATCTGGCATATAGTGCATTTTCCTCAACTTTTTCGACATGATGATGATGAGAGAACACCAGGGTTAGACCCTTCGGTCAAATTAATGGTTGTTGATAACTAAATGTTTGAAACGCCTAATGAATGATAAGTGTTTGCATGTTTAGTATTTGATTTAACTAATGCTATTGATGTACTGTGTATGATTCACTAGGCTCTTAAGCTCATCCTACATCTTCATTTCAGGTGACGCATGAGGCGGTTCGTGTTGATAGTACTACAAAGTACTATAAGAGCTGCAAACTTCGCTGTTGAGGTTGTTATCAAAGTTTTTGTTGCGTAATTAGTTTAGACAGGTGTATGGCCCTCCAGACTGGTTTTAAATTATTAATTGCCTTTATGGTTTATACTTCAACCAAATGGGCCATGTTTGGATATTTCAATTGGAAACTTGTCCACATTTATTTAAATTCAAATGTAGAAGTTAATGATTTAACTATTGATTATCGCTACATGCTTTCCATGTGTTACTCCTTGGTAAGTCCAAAAGTTTGATTATTTACGTATGTGAGTTTTGGTATATCCAGTTATTATTTGATGATGAATTGAATGTGAGAAAAGTAACATCCCAGTTCTCGGCGGATGATATTTGTGCCAACATTTAATGACACATCTCCCATGCGTGACAGATGTGATAGAAATGAAGGATCGAGAACTGGGGTGTTGCAGTCTTGTTTTAAGTAAAGTTAAACATTAAATGAGAGATAGGTTATCTTGCTTTAGGAAGACATGGTTTTTTTAAGCAAACTCAATTTGGCCACCCTGATTAGAGGTTGCTCCACCAACTTGAACAAGTTTTTAAATAAATCAACTATTTTTCTAATATATCTACTCAAAAAGGTTTTCCACTCTTACATATATATATATGTGTGTGTGTGTGTGTGTGTGTGTGTGTGTGTGTGTAAGGAAATAATTTTAAATGGTTTTTGAATAATTTTGTGAGTTTAAGATGAAATACAAAATTAAGACACAAACAAAAAAGGTGGTGTTACAGGTCCTTAATGTGATCTCGAACAACTATGTCACACCCCGACCCCCGGACCGGATATCATATCTGTCAATCTAAGGCCCTGTCGTCGGGCGTCGCGCGGCTCCGAGCTCGGCGCGTGGTCCGCCGAGGCACCGAGCATGCGACAGTTATCATCACCTTTCCACAAACCTCTATACACGAGGTTCAAATCATTTCTTAATTTCAGATAATCATTTTATGCATGCTTCACTAAGCAATTAATTTCAAATCAAATCCACTGGATGTTCAAAATCGTATTTATACTGGAAATCAAGATAATAATAGCAGAAACACTTTTCGGATCAAATCTTTCTAAATCATTGAACACTATTAACATACAATATCTAAAAATTATCAGTTTATCAATCAAAATAAAACAAAGTTCAAGATGATAAAACAGTCCTGTAGATACATATACAAAATATGATACATGACCTTCCGGTCCAAATCCAAAATATACATCGTAAAAACTGTACAAAACAGTGAGATAGTTTAACAAAAATATCACTCTCTCTTTCTATACATCCTCCAGTCTCCGGTCTGCATCCTCACTGAGCGCTGGGCCCATGAGTACCTGTAAAATATAAATGGGATGAGCTCGAAAGCCCAACAGATCTCCCCTACACATCAATAGCATTATACAAATGAGCATATGAAACATGCAAATAGTTTCAATCATTAGGGGCGTTTCAAACACTTAGTCAGTTTATCTGTTGCGCTCTAATATCAGGAATTTACCATATGATATTAGAAATTAACCGAAAGAGTAAATCACCCTCGGTATCCCAATTGTGGTCCTGAACACAATCAGGCACGACATCGTTATAAAACAGAAGTCTACCTCTGAGACCACGACCTAAGAAGATACTGAAACCAAGGGAAAAATACTCGTGACTTTCTAAATTCGAGGGTCTCATATGGCCGCTCGCAGTTTGGCCTAGTTGGGGATACCCACGATGACGTCCTGGGACATCTGGAGAACCTCAACGCGATGTACCAATAATTGCCAGTCATCGCCCCGGTACGTGGAGTTCTTAATAAACCTTTAATGTTTTTTAGTTTCACAATCATAGTTTTCATTCCACGCAGCATACAGACATGCTTATTCAAAATGCTAACCTAAGCAAAGAAAGCAAACAAACACCAAGCTAATCATAATATCCTAGTACTAGAAAGCGAGTAACCAGTCATCAGGATATCATATCAATTTTTCCACCCAAGGCATACATTCCTCGCATGGTACTAAGTACAAGAATTTAAAGATGAATCATATTCCGTATCCTACATCCGCATAATACTAAAGAGTGAGGAAGAGATTGTTAACCCCACCTGTACACGCCGGAATACTACTAGATTGTTGCTCCTCGCACAATTGTCCAATATCGTCAATCTGCATCATTAGATGGTAATGATACGTCAATTTGGGCCTTTAATACACATCTAACCCGACCCTAGGGGTCTGGTATCAGTCAGTGCTTTAGAGTGTACACAAAACACTCCAAAAATACAATTTGCATCTATCGTTCACAGTCAATCTTGCGTGGACCATGGTCTACACACAGTTTCTCACCCAATAGTGGGATTTTACTTGTGTACACCATAATAGTGATTTCCATTTCAGTTTAACACTTAAATCTAGTGTATTGGACACCCAAAAATCATTCAAACAATATAAACTAGCTAAGGAATGGTGTTTACATTGTTTCTTCGCTGAAATCCCTTAATCAAGCCTTAAAAATGAGATTCCCTTTCAATGAAATCAACCCCTTCAATTCCACAACTAAACAACCATCACAAATCCATCCACACTAGTGTCCCAACACACACACAAGGATATACACAACAGCTCACCACGTTTGGCATGGTTTCTAGCCACTGAATCCACAACACAAGCTCTCAAACGGATCTCCATCATTTTGATTTACTAACCATTGATAACTACTCTAAATGAGATCAAACCTTAAAGAAAAACTCAAAGGAAATCAAAGAACTCACCTTTGATCGTCTCTTGTTGCTCCTCTCCAAATCCCGAGCTGTTTCAGTGCAAAATGAGAAAATCAGAGCTTGAAATGTATATATAGATTGCACACGGACCGCGGTCGGAGCCAGACGGACCTTGGTCATCGGACAGATTTTTCTTCATGGACCGCGATCTTCACTTTACGGACCGCGGTCGGCACTTTACGGACCGCGGTCACCCTTGTGATCTGTTTTTTTTTTTTTTTTTTGGATTTCTCATCTAATGACCGCGGTCGCTGATGATCGCGGTCGCCAGTAAACAAAATTTTTTTCAACATTTTCTCCAAGATTTTTCTCCAAATTCTAATACATGATACTATTTTATTTTGTTATCAAACATTAATACAAGCATTTAAAACATGGTTTCACATATTTTTACATTTGTTTCATAATTTTTAAAAATTCATTTTCGATTTGTACGCATTTGAGAATTTAGGGTATTACAAACTAAATACTTTATATTGATATGTTTGCTTTGACTACCACTTTTATTAAACTTTGAAAAGAATAAAGCAGCCAAATTATTACAATAAATCATTAATAGCCTTTGGATTGTATCGATAATTTGAAGATTTGAAGCAAAGTTTCTCAGCCATAATGCTTGTGTAGTAGCTTCATAACATCCAATAAATTTTTCTTCCATAGTAGATGAAGCAACTATTGTTTGTTTAGTGCTTCTCCATGATATAAGACCATTAACAAATGGAAAAAATATAACCTGATGTAGACTTTGTACTATCGATGCATCTAGCATTCTCAGAATCCAAATATCCTACAACCTCCAAATGGTTTGAATGTTTGTGTGTTAACTTAAAATCTTTTGTTCCTTGAAGGTACCTCAATAACTTTTTAGTAGCCTTCCAATGCTCTATTTTTGAATTACTTTAATATCTGTCCAATAACCCTACTACAAAAGTAATATCGGGTCCACTGTAGACTTGAACAAACATTAAACTTTCTATAACTGATGCATGAGGTATATTCTCATTTGTTCTCATTCCAATTCATTTTTGGGACATCAAACCAGATTGAGTTCATTCCATTTCACAATTGATGCTACTGTAGAGGCACATCATTCCATATTAAACCTTTATAAAACTTTTTCAATATAGGATTTTCCAAAAATGCCAAATGTTTCGTTTGACTTATATTTGTTAATCTCTATGCCAATAACATACGAGGCATCACCCACATCCTTCGTTTCCAAGTTTTGTTTTGTCTCAATTAGTAAGCCCAAGTCATTGTTGACAATTAGGATTTCATGTATATAAAGGACTAAAAATATATATTTGCTCCCACTAACTTTGAAATATATACATCGATTAATAATATTTTCCTCAAACCCATACAAGGAAATAATATTGTGAGACTTCAAATACTATTGTTTGGGAAGCTTGTTTTAGTCCATATATAGCTTTCTTTATAGTTAACAAACTAATTGATTACAATCACTTGGACTCAAACCATACGGGAAAATTTATGAACAAAAGATAATGATTCATAACTTTTTTTTTTCTAATTAATGCTATGAAATCAAATTTGTTAACCGATGTCAAATTCAGTACATATAAATATAAATTCTACCCTTACTTTGAGTAAAGGTTGTAAATCATACATAAATTCATATTATCTTTATTAATAATTCTAGTAAATAAACATGAAATACAAAAATTCTCTAACATGTGGGTATTTGAAAATTATTAATTTAAATATTTATTTACAATCTTATTCCAATTAAAATAACAAATGAATAATTTTCTCTATAGGGCCAAACAATTACCTAATATTTTAATAGCAAAAAAATTAATATCATAAATTACAAAATAAGAAAATCATTAATTAAATCAAAATATGCTTTGGCTACTCTTTAAAAATAATTAGAAGAAAAAAATTGCATTTGATATTAATCCAAACATCATGCGAAAATATAATATCAATTACAAAATAATTAAAGCAAATACATGTAATAAATTGCATTTGCTAACTATATATGTCATATGATAATTGCATCGTATTGATGAAAAGCAAAACAAATCAACAATATATATTGCATGATATGCTATATACGACTAATATAATAATTAAATAATAATTAGTCATATGTAAATAACTTGCAATTATTAATTGGCCATATAAAAATATTGCAATTAAATGATGGTAGAAAAAAAAAATAGCAAACCATATATGGAGTTTTTTTTTTTCAACTTTCTTTGCAACTAAATTTATGTTTGACAAAAGTTTTGGCAAGATAGGTGAACCATGAAATAAATCACACACACACACATATATCTATATATATATGTATAGACCTATCATAGATCATTCATTTTATAAACAGATCTATATTATCTACATCACTTTCTCAAATCAAAACCTGGTTTTGATACTAAATCAAAGAATAAAAAAAAGTATAAGTGAGAGGATATTAGATAATGTCCTTTATTAAATGATAAACTCAAAAATTATATGAAAGCAATTGGGAGATGTTGTGTACATTTGTAGTTTAATTTAAATAGTTATGAGTTTATAACATCATCTCATATCAATGATAGTTTGTTATTTTAAATTTTATTTAGTCATTTGATGCCCATTGGTGGAACTTGCTACCTTTTAATAATTAAAAGATTGGTCCCAATGTTTCGTAGATTAAGTTTTGATATATTTTTACATTTTGGAATTTCAACGACGCTTTCTTGAGAATTTTTTCTAATTAAATTATTATAAGATGATAATTATGATATAATTCATGGCAATCTTATATGATAATTTTTCATCAATTGTCTCTTATCATCCTCCAACTTCTGATTTGTATCTTGTTGAGAAACAGTAATCACCAAACCAATAAGATGTTGCCATATGGCATTCTCTATCAAGTTGTTGATCCACAAATTGTAGTTCTGGATTTGTACAACTCAACTATTCTTCACTGTATGAATCATGTAAAGAGAATAGCAAAAACACAATAATGAAATACAAAAGATAATTTTTTGCAACTTTATTCTTTCTTTCTCTATTCTTCTTTCTGTTTCTTCCGTGTCTTCCTTTGTTTTCTTTTCTTTCAATAGTAAATCGTTCATGTCATCAGAGCCTATCAGCTGATGTAAAACCTTACCTCCCTCGAATTCTTTCACACATTCAACCACACCACTCAGCTAGGAGGCTGGTCGGCATTACATTATTTCATTCTTTACATTTTAGTCTCAAATATCTAGGATCTCCTGAGTAACAATAACTCATAAACATATCTTAATAAGAAAACAATATATCTTAAGAAAATAATTCAATATTATTGATTTAATTAAAAGGTACAAAACCCTTATTGTTTATTACAACAAAAATAATCTCAAATAACAAAATTTCGACCAACATGCCCTACAATTAAATAAAATCTAGAAAATATTGTCTGTGTAATATTCATGAAAACTTTGTTTGTCAATTCCCTAAAATGTCAAAAAAAAAGGAAGGATAAGCACAAAACCCAGTGGATCATTTAAAATATTTAAGTCATTATTTCAACAAATAAGACATACATATCAAAAACTTTCAAACATTACATGGTTCAATCCAGTACTTGTTTAATAGTTACAGTTAACACCAAAAAGGTTAACCTCGGTGTTCTTATCAAAATTCATATCAAAGGAGGTAAGGGTAATCTTTATGCTAGTTTCCAATGGATCTAGGGTCTAACCTATTATCTGAGACTTTGGGTCTTACTCATATGAACTAGCGACAAACTCCATCATTCCAATTTTAAGAACACCCGCAGCAATTCCCTGTGGGACACTATGTTGGTATGTGGTTACAATTTCTTTGTTAATCTTTCTTCAAGTGTAAAACAATTCATGATACATCTAAAATAGAAATTTAACATGTGAACATGGCAATCATCATAAGCATGTTATAACATATCATCACACATTATGCTACATGAAACATGGATGTTCTTAGCATGGTCTATTCTAAGCATGGCATATTTAATTCAAAACAAATCATGTGTGTTCAAACAAGCACACATGTAAAACCTTATTGAATCAAAACAATAAATTAAAAATTAGAAACCACTTCTACCTTAAATAGTTTTAATACTTAAGCTCCTCTGTTGAATCTCCTTCTAGCACATAGTTTGTGTAGAACTTTGTTACTATTACTCTAAATGCTATTCAGAACAGCTAAAGAAAGAAAATATGTCAAGAGGTAGGCAGAAAGAGCAAGAAAAGATTTGTCCTATTCTTCCTGGGATGAAAAGAATGGGGAGACGTGTAGGTTTATACAGAGTCTAAATGGGTAGGAATTAGAAAGTTTATGGTGTCCTCAATGTAGAAAACTTGTAGAAATCCCAATTTTCGTGCTCCCGACGCACATAGAATTAGCAAATTTTGAAGTAAGGTTTTTTTGGGGGCTTTTACGCATAAATTTCTATTTTTTTTCGGATTTTTAGTCACACTATTGTGATAACAAGATTGGTTACCATGGTATTCACACACAATCCTTTTTTTTTTTGTTTTTAGGTGATTTTTGCTCTTTTGCATCGCTTTACCGTGGTAGTGAAAACACTATCACAGTAGCCTAGCACAAAGTATATGTATTTTTTTTTATCCTTTTGTTTCTATTATCCTTTATCTCTATTTCTCATTTAGGCTACCTTTTCTCATATTGAAACATACATTAAATTTGCACCAAAATTTCCACAAAATTCTCAAGAATCAACATTTCTCAATTTACTTCATTTAATCAAATTTTCATACAAATTTTTGAGGTATTACAGCTGAGCTCACTTCAAGCCAATGGCGTCTCCCTCAAGCTCCTCATCTCTAGCTATTGGATCCCCTAAATTTGCACTAGTTGCTCCCATCACCAAGCTTCCTTCTCTTAGTCAACTATTCACCATCAAGTTAGATTGATCCAACTATCTCCTCTAGAAGAATCAAATCTTGAATATAGTTATTGCTAATGGTCTGGATGGCTATTTAGATGGTTCAATCCCATGTCGTTCTTGTTTTCTGGATCTTCAACAAACACAGGTGAATCCTCAATTTTCATTATGGAAACATTACAATCGGCTTCTCATGAGCTAGATTTACGGTTCATTATATGATTCAATACTTAGCCAAGTTGTGTCCTACAATAATGCATCTGAGATATGGGATGTTCTTGCAAAAGCTTATGCTACTGTAGCTAAAACACGAAATCTGGAGTTGCAATTTGAGCTTCAATCTATCGAGAAGGATGAGATTACTGCTAATGCATATGTGCTAAAACTAAAGACAATTCTTAATCGACTTCCCTCTATAGGAGAACCAGTTCCACCCAAAGATCAACTTATGTATTTTTATCAAGGTCTTGGCTCTAAATATAAT
This sequence comes from Tinospora cordifolia, assembly GCA_030144865.1. Taxonomy (NCBI): domain Eukaryota; kingdom Viridiplantae; phylum Streptophyta; class Magnoliopsida; order Ranunculales; family Menispermaceae; genus Tinospora; species Tinospora cordifolia. Next base: position 54,420 of record JAJIYU010000099.1, on the reverse strand, counting down.
ACCTTAGTTATCAATCTTCAATCAAAGTCCCCAACTACTTTTCTTGAAGAGGCTAATAGCTAGCTCCTTATCTATAATCTTCGTTTCAAATGGCAAAATGCTATAAACAAGCTAAATGTTCCACAAGCACTGTTATTAGTTTCTCAATATTCCAAATATCTTGATCCCTTCCCTCAGAAGTTCACTCCAAACCCACAATTTCATCAACATTTTCCAAATCCTCAACCACATATTTCTACTTTTCGCCCACCTTCCTCTTTTAATCCTGGGATCTTGGGTGCTTAACCTCCTCGAGCTACACAGTCATGATGACTGTTAGTTGCATTGCATACGCACACACACACACACACACACACACACATATATATATATATATATTGTATATATTTTGCATGGGTTTAGGTAGAAAATATGACATATATTTATAATTATGTGCATAAGCATTTATAGGATCATTGCATGTATTCATATATTTAAAGAGTTTTAATATGATTTTTATCATTTATATTTGTGATATAATACTCAAGAAAGGTTTCTAGTGATTTGTGCAGGTTCAGGTTAAGTCAATGCAATACACAAACAAATACAAAGGAACACAAAGACCACGTCCAAGAATAAACCCATACAAGCCAATAGCCAAGGAAATGGACTAGCCTAAGAGAATCATGGCCTACACTGTACAAAGCCGAAAACCCATTACCCATGAAGTAATTTTGATGCATGAAATTGGTGGCAAAATTGTAAATTGTGACAAAAAATGAAGGGCACAACCGAAAACAAAATTTGGGTTGTGAATTTGTGAAACAAAAGCGATGGCAAAACACGTAATTATGAAAAAATACCATGGGTCAATTGTCACAAAATTTGGGGTAAGAATTTGTGTTCAATTGGAAATGGCAGGAGATGTAATTAAGTGAAACATTAAGGGCAAGTTGAAGAAACAAGAAGACAAGAGCAAAAGAGATGGTCTTAATTCGTGTTCATGTATAATTTGGTTTTTTCTATGAGTTTGTTGTAGAAAATATTTTAAATAGTCCATGCGTATTAGATAATTCGAGATTATTCATAATTCTTTCATTATTTAGCTTTTGAAGTTTCTGAAGACCAGAGTAGGGGAGAGAATAGAAATCCGAGAAGGTGAAAAACAGAATTATAGGAGAATATGCTCTTTTATTTACTTAATTCTTTGATTTGTAATCTATACACTATGTCTGGCTAAATAGTTTTTATTTCTAGGATGTAGTTTAGATTATAGGACCTTTTGATTTTTATTTTAATTAATCTATTTCAAGGTATTGTTTTACATTCTATGTTCTTAATGCATTTCATTGATTGGCCACCTATAAATTGATATCAAATTGTTGAACTAACTCAGGAGAAAGGTTCAGTAATTAGATAATCAGAGTATAGACTTATCTGAATCAATTTCTCGGGAGGTTGTTGATTATTTAGGAGGTTACAAGTGATTAATATATTTAATTCATTAGTTTATTAACTATACGCCTCGGAAGGGGGTATTAGGCAATTTAACTGATAGGATCAAGACACCTCGAGGGAGAATTTTGATTATTAGTGCGATAACCTATAAGAACAGAATTTAGATTAATTAAAATAAAGATTAAAGATGAATACATGATATTTTTATCCTAGAATCTTAATTCATATAGTTTTCGATTCAATATTCACTTAATTTCAATCTACTTTTGATTTAATTTAAGTTTTTAATATTTAATTTGACTGTGAGCCTTAATAAAGTTAATACTAAAATTAGATTGGAATTTGAGATATTAACCACATACCATTCTCAAAGGACGATAATTTGGTATTTACCCAGTATTACTATTACGATCTTGTATACTTGCAGTGATCTCAATAACGACCAAACAAACCACCCCCCAAATGTCAAATCTATGACAAGAATGATCATCTTGCCTCTATCTGTTATCGTCTTAACTTGACTTATTCACCTCAAAGTAATCAACCACCCATCTCCTCCTCCGCAACAACCACAAGCTCCACCTTCTCAAGTCTTAGCATTTTACCACTTTGCTCTAGCTCCCTCTACTATTTCGGATTTGGCATGGATTCTTGATTCTGCGTGACTCACCATTTGACTCCCAATTTCAATGCCCTGCAGCAATCAGCTCCTTATCATGACAGTGATCACATTATGATTGGTGATGGTACACTCCTTCCTATGTGCAATATTGGTTATGTTTCTATTCCACTTATTTTCAATCCCATTACTCTTAACAATGGGCTTTATACACCATCAATTTCTACTCAACTGCTTAGCATTTCCAAACTCTGTTCTGATAACAATGTTATCGTCAAATTTTACCCATGCTATTCTTTTGTGAAGGAGCCCCAGTCAAAACAAATTTTGCTCTGGGGTCTAATTGATCAAGGGCTTTACAAGCTTCCAATTACTTGTCGGACTCATCTAGCAATTCTTTCTTCAATCACCTCTCCTTCATCACATGTTTGTGTAATACCTCAAAAATTTGTATGAAAATTTGATAAATAAAGTAAAAATTTAAGAAAATTATTTGGATGAAATAATCTTTGGAAATACATGAAAATTATGATGCAAATGAAGTACAAGTTGATGTATAAAAAGATCAGCAAACAGGAACAAAAAACAAAACATTTCACAAGGATTTTCCACTGAGTACCACAATAATGAAAGTCACTACCGTGGTAGTGCTTCAATTTTCCTAAAAAACTAAATTAGAAACATAGAAACTAGTTACCATGGTAATACAACTTTCCTACAATGGTAGTCTAACTAAAACATGCGTAAAAACGTTATGAAAAGTTTCTAAAACAGCTTTGAGAAGTTTCTAACGAGTGGGCAATTTCTAAAATCGGTACTTGATATTATTTGTGATTGAAAGCAAGTAAAACAGAGAATTAGAAAGATTTTCTCAATGAAAACAACCTAAAACTTCCTCAACCCTGTCAATTGAACTTTATATAAATCCAAGCACTAGCACTAGTTCTCATCACTCAAGTAAGTTTGAATCACTTCTCTTTTTGCTCTTCCAATAGTTTATTAGCATTCTTTTCGTTCCCTAGCTGTTATGTATAGCAATTGGAGTAGTAGGAAGGAGTAAGAACATAGTTCTGCATAGAACCTATTGCTAGGCGAGTGTTTTGACCAATTGGAGAACTCAAAGGATCAACAAAGGTATAATGATCCTATCTCGGCTCCTAATACATGTTTCATGATCTAGAAGTCAAACTAGTAGGATACCATGGCCATAGGATAATAAGGAATAATAGAAATATACTCGAAAATCCAATTTTCATATTGGTTATCGCAGTAGTAATCATGTCACTGCGATAATGTCTTCATCTTCCTTTGTTTTTGGCCTTAATTTTCTTTCACGAGTTTATTTCATTGTAATGAACTCAAAGATTTTGTACTTCTTGAATATTTATAGTGATTTTAAAATGAATAATATTTGGTTATTTCATTAAATGGTTTTAAAGTATCCTTACTTTTATAGAATCTCTATAATTTACTACGACAGAGGGAGTATGGTAGAGTTGGGATAGTGACACAGAAAGAGAATGTGGAAAAGAGATAAAGTGATGCACCGCCTCTCAGGTGGCCCAAAATGATTGATGTCACATTTCGCACATGACAATAACATGTCAATTGTTTGGGTTCAAAGGTTTTTCGATAAAATGCAGCCTCCAAAATCAAAAGCCAGTGGTGTGGGCCATGAGGGGGAGGCAGGGTGTTAAAGTTTGGCATTCCCATTTGGGTTATGCATCTATTAATGCTTATAGTGTCTTATCTTTTTGCTAGTTTCATTCCTAAGTCTCATGTGCCATTTACTACATGTAATTCATGTTGCTTAGTAAATAACACTCGACTTCCTTTTGAATTATTTCATTCCGATTTATGGCGCCCTGCTGCTACTATTTTTATTACTAGTGCTTGTTATTTCTTGTTGTTCATAGATGACTATTCTCGTTTTTGTTGGTGTTATCTCTTACGAACAAAAGGATGAAGCTCGAAAGTATTTTCTATAATTTAAAGGTATGGTTGAAAAACCAATTTGATACTTCAATTAAATCATTGCAAAGTCATTAGGGTGGTGACTATCGTTGTCTTCCTTTGAACCTTACTTTTGCTGGTTTACTACATCACATTTCTTGTCCATATACTCAACAAAATGGTCAGGTTGAACGAAAGAATCACCATATTGTTGAAATGGGGCTTACTTTAATGTTGCATGCCTTGGAGTTTTGGTTTTATGCTTTTCTAGCTGCGGTGTATCTCATCAACAAACCGCCTACATCATCTCTTGACATGTCTTCTTTGTATTCTGTTTTGTATTCAAGAGCTTTAGTATATGAACATTTCAGGGTATTTGACTGCCAATGCTACCAATTTGTGAGGCCTTACAATCACCACAAGCTAGAATATTAGTTTGTTCCTTGTCTGTTTCTTGTCTATAACAACTCACACAAAGGCTATTTATATTTTGATTACTCACAAGGACATCTCTATATCTCACAACATGTTCTATTTAATAAATAGATTTTCCCCTTTGCCTCAGCACCTCCTACACTTGTTTTTGTAGCAGCCCCCACCCCTCCATTTTTTCCCTCACATTATATACCATCTATTATTTCCATTCCCATTACATTGCCTTCGCATTTTGTCCCTTCTTTATCTAATCCTACAAATCATCCCACACCCTCTTCCATTAAACATCAACTTGCAACCATCACACCTTCACCTATTTCATCTCCTCTTCCAGCACCCATTACTATAATCTCTACTGTCACTCATAACCTCAATACCTACCCTATGACTAACCATGCAAATGCTGGCATATTTAAACCCAAAACATTAGTGGTTGCTATCGACATTTGCTGTGAATCATCTACTATCAAACAAGTTGTTTCTTCTTTTGTTTGGTCCAAGGCTATGCAAGAAGAAATTGATGCTCTTTCTCAAAATAAGACATAGTCACTTGTGGTGCTACCTCTTGGCAAGTCATTGGATTGCAAGTGGGTTTTCAAAACCAAAACTAACCAAGATGGTTCTCTTCAACATTATAAGGCTTGCTTGGTAGCCAAAGGTTTCACTCAAACATATGGTTTGAATTATTTTGAGACTTTTAGCCCTGTTGTTAAGCTTCTAACAATCCGTATAGTTTTAACTATTGCTCTTCATTTTGGGTGGCCTCTTCACCAACTGGACATCAATAATGCCTTTCTCAATGGTGATCTCTTGGAAGAGGTATACATGGCCCAGTCATCGGGATTTATAGTAGTTTCAAATCCACCTTTGGAGTGTCAACTGCACAAGGCCATTTACATATTCAAGCAATTGCCACATGCACGATTTCATAAGCTGAGTACATTCTTGATCAACTATGGGTTTGTGGTCTCATGCTGATGCCTCCATGTTTATTTTTTATGACAGTGCAACCATATTATTACCTTGATCTATGTTGATGATATCATTGGCATGAGTTCTTGTCTTTTAAAGATATCCAAGTATATTGAAGACATTTTACACCATATTGGAATGACTGATTGCATACCTATTTCAACATCAATGGTTGCTCACTCACCATTATCTCACTATGACGACAATCCTCTTGATGATCTATCTAGCTACAAAAGTATTGTTGGTGCTCTCCAATATTATACCCCTACTCGCCTCGACATCTGTTTTGTTGTAAATAGGGCATGCCAATTTATGCATGCCCCAACTATGTCACACTGGCAAGCAGTTAAATGCATTCTCAGGTACCTCAAATCCATTATCTCCTTGGGTCTCTTTCTCACATGACCATCAGATTTGTCTCTTCATTATTTTATCGATGTTGCTTGGGAAAGTTGTCCAGACGATCGACGTAGTACTAGTGCTTATTGTGCTTTCTTAGGAACAAGCTTGGTCTCTTGGGCATCTACTAAGTAGAAAGTGGTATCTCGTTTGAGTGCTGAACCAAAACACATAGGACTTGCTAATGCAGCTGCTGAGATCACATGGTTGGAATTTGTGCTTCGAAAACTATTCATTCCACTGTGTTCTCCTCTCATATTATTGTGTGACAATATCAATGCTCTCCATCTCACTGCAAACCCGATTCTTAATGCACACACTAAACACATTAAAATTGATTATCACTTTGTTCGAGAATGTGTTGTTAACGACTCATTGTGCATCCAGCATGTCTTGGCTGCCAACCAGTTAGGAAACACTCTTACAAAAGCTCTTCCTACTTCCCAATTCACCCTCTTATGAACCAAACTTATCGTCATTCCATTTCTATTGCGCTTGCAGGGTGATTTTGAGAAACTTGTATTCACCAAACCAATAAAATGTTGCCATGTGGCATTCTCTATCAAGTATCTGATCCACCAATTGTAGTTGGACCTATGCGACTCAGCTATTCTTCATTGCGTAAATTGTGTAAAGAGAATAATAGAAACACAATACAGAAATACATAAGATAATTTTCTGCAACTTTATTCTTTCTTTCTCTATTTTTTTTTCAATTTCTTCTTCCATGTTCTTTTCTTTCAACAGTAAATTGTTCATATCCAACTATTATTTATACTTTCAAAATTATGGTAAAAGTATTTTTTATGGTTGATTTAGTTCATATTTTTTAAATTTGCCTCAACTATCTTCTTTGTCTTCTTTTTCTTCTGTTTTATTTGCTTCCATTCCTTTTACTTTCACTTATGCTTAGTTCTTATGTTTCTTTGCTTCAATAAAATTTATTTTATTTTACTTATTCTAAATGTTCAAACATCATGAGTTATTTGTTTATTTATTTTGACTAAAGTAATCTTATCTTGGATTGGTTTGAATTTACTTGGTTTGGATTAAAGAGGTAACTCGAAATAGATTGGGTTTATTTTTCTCATCCTTGAATTGTTTAGGTTAAATTGACTATTTTGGGTCTCAGTAAGGGCTTTGAACTTGGAATGTGAAGCCCTCCCTCATCAATTTGAAGGGACATCTATGGTAATTTAGTTTTGAACCTATCACATCTTAGCTACCTTTACTTGTTACACCACCTTCTATTACTATCATGCAATCATGTCACATCTCGCTCAACATTTCTACACTTTTTTTAACTTTTTAATTCATTCATTCACATCATACATTATTTGTTTCTGTCTTATCATATATTATATCTGTCTATATCTTCAATGCTTTTTCAACCCTACCTAGTAATAGTGGCTACACTGGCATGGTATATACAACAAAGGTCTCTTGGTAATCCCACATCATCCTTTGAACCACTAGATCAAGCACTTTATTTACTTTTGGATCAAACTAACAAGTCACCGAGATCAATAACGTGAGCTTGTGATTGGTGCCAAGGCATTATGATGGTTCCAAATGATGTGCTCATGTAACATCTCAAAAGTTCATATAAAATTTGAATTTTCACTCAAAAAATGATACGAAATTGATGAATGAGAATTTTGGCAAGTCATAGTTTACCCAAATGAGGAATAAAAATCAATTTAGTGGATTTTTGGAAGAAAATATATGAATATAATGCATAACATGGGATATAATAGCCAAAAATATAAGGATATGAGCAATTTTGATGAAAAAAGGATTAGAAAGTCAATTGGGATCGAGATTTGGCAAAAAATCCAAAAAGAAAGTAAGAAATTGGCTGAAAAATAAAAAATAACTTAAAACACTGCGAACCGTAGATCTGGAATTTGATCTCACGATCCGACGACCACGATCAAATCCGCACACATGCACGAGCGCACCGAATCATCAAGATCAAACGGCCAGAGATCTGCGTATGAAACTCGAGGATGATCGTGCGGCCAGAATCGAGTTCGTTGATCGCGAATTGAGATCCGCACACCATGATCGAGGATCATCCGACGATCGAGATCAAAGCCACGTTAGTTAATCGCGAACCATGCTGCGCTCGAGGATCATCCGACGGTCCGATCGAAGACGTTTTTGGATAAATCGCAAACGGTTGATGCGCTCAAGGAAAATCCAACGGTCCAGATCGAAGACTCTGATTTTCATTGATTAATCCGAGATTAATCCAATGGCCGAGATTAAAGGATCCAAAATTAAAATACAAAAATTACCGAAAAATCACGAAAAATCCAAAAAAAATTTCGAAAAATAGATTTCTAAATCCAAAAATTATTTCTAAAATCCAAAAAAAAACTAAAAAAATACTCATTTTACTCTAAAAATTAGAAAGTACAAAATTAAGGAGAATTAGGGTGTTTTATATAAAGAAAAACTCAAAACTTTCTATTTTTCTCCCATTGAAAACCTATATAAACCCCCCTAGGCTCTTAATTTCTTCATTCCAAAGATAAGAGTTGAAATTGCCTCTTATTTTCTAAGCCTTCTTCCTGACACCTCTTCCCATCTTCCCTTCTTGTGTGTGTGAGAAGTTCTTCTCTCGAATTGGGAAATTAAGTTGGGCGATCTTCATGGGCACTAGTACGCAAGGGGAATTGCTGCCGAAATTTTGGAAGAAAGCGTCACAAGGTGGTAGTGATTTCTAGAACACCTTCTGTTCTTTTTTAAATTCATGGCATGCTCATTGTTGTGTGTTTTTCACTGAATTCAAAGATTTTCAATTTTAGTTCTAGAATTTTAAATGGTTATTTCAATATTTCAGTTTTGATTCATGTTTGAGCAATCATATCGTCGATGCCATATTAGTATCATGCATAGGCTTTTATATTTAAGTATGATGCATGTTTTGTGAGTATTTCATGAATTGACTGTCTATATTCTGAATTATAGTTTGATTTCATATTCTGAAGTTTATTTTATGAGATCATGATATGAGAATTAATCAAAGACGATGGTGATAATAACCACGTACCATCATAGTGGTCAAGGCAATACTATGGATGTTCTTTTCATATGAGTTAGGTCATATGGTTTTCAGACCTAAGTACTTGAGGGTCGTGTACCACTGGTGGGTCATCATGTGTAACGAGTTGATGCTGACACGTGCCATTGACGGGTTGACGTCGAGTGGGCCCTATTTACTTAGTTAAGAACATCAAGGGATTAAATGCCCTTTTGGTCTGAGACTCGACTTAAACAAATTGTTGTTTGAAACGCCTAATGATTGCAAGTGTTTGAATTATGATTGTACTATGAGTTTGAATATGAAAGATGGTTGTTCGAAAAGGATCCATTGGGCTATATGCTCACTCCTTTCTTTCTTATTTTTTAGGAACATGAAATCCATGGAGCAGTTGAATATAGGTAGTTTCTTAGAAAGTTTTTACAGTATTATTTTTTTGAATTTTTAGGGCATGTTGCCCAAAGTTTTTATGCTTTTCTACTGAAAAGTATTTTGAAGTCTTCCGTTATAATTATTTGTTCTTTTTGAAGAGTTTAGTACTTTCAATTTCTATTATGAATAAAATAGTTTGAATTTCTTTATCTCTTTTAATTTGCCTTAATTTTATTGAAAATTGTATTCTTGAATTTTATACAAAGGCACAAGACATACTTGGCTATGTCCCTCTTCATACCTCTCCACTAGTAAGTCTTCTTAAGGTTCTAGTATATCTTATCACCTCCTAGATGCATCGTATACTTGGTCTGTTGAGCCTCATCTAGTATAGTTCTTCTACTCTGCATGCTCTCTGGTATTGAGACTTTGTCCCCAATTCTCCATGTAGCTTCAGCATTGATTCTAAAATTGATGCGTTTGCCTTGCTTGACACCTCTGTCACATCTGCAATCCACTTGTCGTGTTTCTACTCATATCTAATCTACTATAGTAGGTCTGGCTGGCAAACCAATGCACATAGGTATGCCTGCTCTCGTCTGAAGTTACGCCAAGATTGTAATCACTGATCAGCTAATGCATTTGCCCTTTTTCTTCATTCATTTTATCAAGCTTTCTACTAAGGGCATCGACTATGACATTAGCCTTTCTTGAATGGTAATGGAGTTGGAAGTCATAATGCTTCAGAAACTCTATCCATCTCTGTTGTCTCAAGTTCAACTCCTTTTAAGTATAAATATACTTTAGGCTCTTATGGTCTTAAAATAGGTAGAATCTCTCTCCGTAGAGATAATTCTTTAAGGCAAACATGATAGCAGCTAGTTTTAGGTCATGGGTTGGATAGTTCTGCTCATAGATTTTTAGTTGTCAAGAGGCATAAGCAATGACTTTCCACTCTTACATCAATACAGTGCCCAACCTGTTCTGTGACGCATCTCTATATAGAACGTACCCAACACCATGAGTAGAGGTAACCAAAATTGGAGCTAAAGTCAACATTTTCTTCAACTCTTGAAAAAATACTTCGAATTTCTCATCCCAGATAAACTTCTCGCTTTTTCTGGTCAACTTAGTCATAGGCCTAGCTAACTTGGAGAAGTCTTGAATAAACCTTTGATAGTATCCTGCCAAACCCAAGAAGCTTCTAATTTCTGTCACTATTTTTGTCTACTTCTAATTAGTCACCAACTCCACTTTATCTAGATCGACTGATATCCCGTTGGCCAAAAATACGTGGCCAAGAAATTTGATTGTCTTCATCCAAAACTCACACTTGCTGAACTTAAGCATACATTTCGTTTCTCCTTAGTGTGCTTTATGTGTTCAACTTCTGATTGGGTGAAGGTTAGGATATCATCTGCGAATATTATTACAAACTGATGACTTTGTTCAAGTCCATGAATGTAGCTGGTGCATGGGTCAAACTAAACGACATCACTATAAACTCAAAATGCCCATATCGAGTCCTAAATGCTATCTTATGAATATCTTTCCCCTTGATCCTTAGCTGGTGGTAACCTGACCTTAGACTAATCTTGGAGAAGTGAGTGGCTCCCCTCAATTGATCCAACAAGTCATCTATCCTAAGTAAGTAATACTTATTCTTTATGGTCACTTGGTTGATCTTTCTATAGTCAACACATAACCTCATCGAGTCGTCTTTCTTCCTCACAAATAGTACAAGAACTCCCTATGGTGATTCACTTGGTCTCATAAATCCCTTATCATGGAGTTCATTTAGTTGTGTCTTGAGTTCGATCAACTCCACTTGGCACTATTCTGTAGGGAGGAATAACTATAGGATTCGTGCTTGGTTGTAGTTCAATCTTGTATCTACGTTTCTGTGTGGTGGTAGTCCAGGTAAATCATCTAGAAACACATGTAGATACTCCTACACTATAAGTATCTCCCAAACATCTTTCGACTCCCTAATATCATCATCCAGAACTTGTGTAAAGTCCTTATTTCGCCTTATGCAATGCAACATAGCGGTCATAGGGTCATAGGGCTTGGGGGTAATCTTTGCATATCTCCCTTGACCTTCATTAGTTCACTAGATGGTAGAGTCAAGGTGACTCTCCATCTTGGGTAGTCAATTTGAGCCTAGTATTAGGTTAACCTGTCCATGTCCAATATCACATCATAACCATGGAAAGGTAACACTCTAAGGTTGGCAATTATCAGTTTATCTCCAAATCTCAACTCACATGTACAAGTTTTTTGGGTAGTCATAGTAGTTCCTATGGGAGTGGATACATACAATGGTTCTGGTGGCATGGATGTCACTTGTAATTTCCTAATTAGATCTTTTGACACAAATGACTTAATGGCACCCGAATCAAACAAGATCTTAACAACAACATTAAACAGTAGGAATGTACCTTCGACAGCCGGAGCTGGATCCGCCTGTCCCTCCTCGATAGCAAACACTCGAGCCTGATTCTGTTTACCATGCTATTGCTGGGGTTGTCTCTGTTTTGGCTGCTGTTGTCCACGTCCACCTTGGTTTCTCCCCTGACCATTATTCTGCCCTTGAATCTATCTTTGTGGTCCCTAGTTCTGACAAACCTTGGCAAAATATCCCTTCTGCCCACAGTTGTAACATGTTATTTCTCTCCGAGCCTGTTGCTTATCAATTCTGCCTTTGGCTTGTTGTAACAACTTGGACCCACTATGTACTAATACTGTCCCCACCTTAGCCACCACTGACTAGGTGTAGGGTTTTGTTCTTGGCAAGACTCAAACCTAAGTCCCCCAAAAGTGCTCGGCTCTAATAAGGCTCACAATTGCTCATTTAACCCAGACATCGCTCTAGTATCAGACCGATGTGGGATATTATTGTAATATCTAACATCGATCCGACTCTAGGGGGATTCCTAGGCTAAATGTGCATTCAAGGGTGTTTCATTACGCTGAGTGCTTTTTGGGAGACTCAGGTTCGAGTCTTACTAAGAACAAAACTCTACACCCAGTCAGTGGTTGTTAAGGTGAAGATAATATTGGTACGGAGTGGGTCCAAGTTGTTACAAATGGTATCAGAGCCGCTTTGTGTGTTCCAGAGGTGTGAATCTCGAGGACAAGATTGATCCCAAGGGGGTGGATTATAATATCCCACATCGGTCCGACTCTAGAGGGATTCCTAGGCTAAATGTGCATTCAAGGGTGTCTCATTATGCCGAACACTTTTGGGAGACTCAGGTTCATGTCTTGCCAAGAACAAAATCCTACACCCAGTCAGTTGTGGCTTAGGTGGGGACAATATCGGTACGTAGTGGGCCTAGGTTGTTACGCCTGTTGCCTTTGAGGTTGATTCTAATTCTGCTTCTTTTGGTTCCCTTGGAACTCTTTGCCATTGCTCGATCTCTTGCTTTTGTTTCTTAACTTATGCTCAAAGTTGATCTCTCGTTTTGTCAGTAGTGGTTTCTCCACTATTTTTTAGTAAGTTCATAGACCCATTGGGTTCACCACTCTACGAATCTCAATCTTCAGACCTTTTGCAAACTTGCGAGCCTTCATTTTCTCGTCCCTAATTAGTTCAGGTGCAAACTTGGCCAATTCAATGAGCTTGACATCATATTCAGATATCGTCATGTCTCTCTGAGTCAACTTGATGAACTCAAACTCCATTTGCACTTGTGTGGCTTCTAGAAAGATTTTTTCATAAAATATCTCTCTAAATTCTTCCCAGTTTATGCGTCAAACATCGATGGTTGAATCTGCCTTTAGCATTCGCCACCAACTTCTGGCTGGTCCCTTAAATTGATGCGTGGCCAGTGTAACTCTACGGGGTCCTATAGCCCTTAGCACATCCAGGTGCTCATCTAACTCTTGGTACCAGTGATCTGCAGCTATGTAGTCAGATGTACCATCAAATTGGGATGAGCTGAGTTTTTATAAGTTAATCAACATCGCCCTCCATTCCTTGTCCTCAATTTCTTCCAACACCCTCTGACAAACTGGAACTTCTGGCATGGGCGCCGATTGTTGTACCAGTATCTGCTCCTGGGGTGGGCCCTGTATCTGCAAATCTGGTGTCGCCTGTGCCTATATCTGTGGCAATGACAATAATCTCATTATCTGCTCGGCGACTTGTCTGGTAATCTCATCCTAGAACCCTGGAGTCAACAAAGCCCCAACCTGAGCCTCAGTTTAGTTAATCTGTGCCCTTTGCACCTGCGGTTTTGTCTTATTGGACACGGTAGCTATCGTAGCATGTCTCTTGTATCCGACCATTTATCTACAACCAAAGATCCATTTAGTCATCATAAATTGATTGATGAATCCCATGTACATACTTAGAGCGTTTATTTCCTTTATACTAGCATGACTCTAGATTCATGTATTTGAGTCCTCGTTTGTTCAGTGGCCTATTGGTTTATGTTTCTAAGTCCACAATGAATTGTTCTTTTCTGGGTATAGGATTTGGTCTCAAAAGTTAAAAACATACATGTATTTCAAAAACAAAAAATCTTTACACATGCAAAACATGGATACAACAATCTCGTATGCCATCACAACAACATGCTAGCATAGTGAAATTCCAAGTTTCCACCTATGCTTCCGGGTTCAAGCGTCTTATACCACTCTTGCCCATCGACATATATTTTCACACAAAAATCTCGCAACACCCAAACAATTTGGCAAGTGCCTCGATGTCCAAGGCTTTCCAAGCCCACTAGACTTAATAGTCTCATACCTGCCAAGCATAGGAAAACAAGTTCTTCCAAAGCCACCGATCACTTACCAAACATGGGTTGTCATTCTTTGAGTCCAGGATTCCTCCTTATCCTCGAATTCTTATGCGTCCCATTACACATAGGAACCAAAGATGTAAGATCCTCCCGATCTCGTGTCCTGATCAAACAAGTGTTTCATATTACACCTTATCAATTTCTAGCTTATGCCCTAAAAGCTTTTATTTATGATCCATTGTGCAACCTTAACAACACCCAAGCTATACCTAAGGTATTTCCCTAGACCTAAGTATGCAATGTCTTTATTGTCCAACTCTTCTGCAGGACTGGCAATTCATAGTCTATACTCTAGACTCTAGTCCAGTGACTTACTGATTGAGTCACTAACTGATTAACTAACTAAGCTTTGTGTGAGAATCTCACTAGACTGGTACCACCTTTGGCCTCAGTTTGGACTTTTACTAGCGAGTTACTGACAGAACTCTTTCCCAGAAAGCTATTGACTAAGTTCTTCCCAGCGAGCTACTGACTAAGCTCTGATACCACCATTGCAACACCCGACCCCTGAATCTTGTCGCGTATGCCACTGACTGGGCGTCTTCATCTCTCACTTCGAGATGGAATCATGTGGTCACTCCTACCAACAATATTCAAAAACCAGGACGTTGCTTGTGTACTTTGCTTTCTCACACCATCTCGATAAAACATCAGAGTGCAGAAATATAAATAATACTATCATGCATGATTGAAAATAGGAATGGCATGTCTGAAAACAATAACATGATTAAACTCATAAAGAAATAAAATACTCGGGCCCTATGGCCTAAGTTTAAAGAGTCATTTAACCAAAACTTGGCCTCATGGTAAACCAACATAATTTAAATGTTGGTCCCATGCCCTACAATTGTAAACAAAACTAAGTTGCTACTCCTATACAACCCCAACAGTGTATTGTATCAAACTACTCCAATAGTTTCTAATTACTTGCCTGTGAGAAAATATCTTCAGTGATTACCTAAAAAATAGATGGGTGAGCTTGAGAGCCTAGTAAATCTTACACAAAATATTTTAAGCATTATAATAGTCAAAATATAAACATGTAAGCACTTGTAATACGTTAATCATTTCAACGATTCAATTATTTTAGTTAACATTAAGTTCGAAAGGAATTCTTCCTCAGCATTCCAACTTAGGTTGATTGTATTCAATGTGAAGCCCTAAGGCTTGTTACACACTTGGAACCCTATCTTGGGGTTCATCAACAAACTAGGGAGTGAAGTCTCACTTAGACTCACGGTGGATTTCAAATAGAGACCCGCCTAGGGCTAGGAATATCCACGATGATGCTAGACCTGACCACAGTATCCTCATCACTAAGCCGATACATGGTTCATTCACTTAATCGTCTCAAATTAGTGATCACAAGCATTTCACAATTTCAATATCCAATATACATGGCAAAGGATATAAATAAACAACTCATCATGCTTACAATCACATCAGAGATGTTATTCTTTACACTGCATGCATGGCATTGTAATCACCCTAAATTTTTTAACGTGTACACATTGAAAATGAATTTATAAAAAATATTAAATGAATAGTAAAATGTCCAAAAACATGATTTTTAAATAGATATATGTATAACCTAAAGTTTGGAAAAGGGTTTAAAAGTTTAGAATTTATAATATTTAAGTTAAAAATATACGAGGTTCGTGAAAAAAGAAATAAATAAGTTTTTAGAAAAACTAAATAATATAAAAATGTCTGTAAACAAGATTTAAATGTTTATTACAATATTTATTAAAGAAATAAAATAAATCACATCGGTTTAAGTTGGAGAAAAATCAGAGAACAAAAAAGATGCCTATGGGGGACTTTTTGAACTAATTTCGAAAAAAAAGGGGGAACTGGACAAAAAACACCTTTGTGAACAGTATCCATGGGTATCGTTCATGTGATTGCGAGTACTGTTCGTGCGGGCATTATTCATGCATTTAAAAATCGCAAAACAGAAGAAAAAAAGAGGAATAACATATTTTTAGGGCATTCGATTTTGGTCACCAAAGATCCGATTTTCGCCTGGAGATAGTCAAAATGATCTAGATCAGATCTAAAGCAATTCTAAGCGTCTAAGGTAAGATTCTGAAGCCTTAACCTTGTTCAAATCAATTCTCATAGGCTAATAACATCAAAATCGCAAACATGATAGGCGATTTGGGGGTTTTGGCACATCAAACGATTCGAAGTGAGGTGAGCTTAGATCTTGCTTCCAAACTATTGAATTAATGATTCTAGACAAAATTCTAGAGGTTTTGAATGTTCATTTACAATTTTTGACAAATCTAACAGAATTTGATCGGATCTGGGCGATTTGGGGGCGAAAATCCTTTGGGCAATGATAAAATTCGATCTGCTTAATGTTTGAGGTAACAGTCAGAATTAAAGTTGTTCTATTATAAATTTGGAAGAAAATGAATATAGTTTTGTATGCTGATGTGGTAAAATGGAGAATCCAAACTTTTGGGGACCCTTTTGTAAGGAATTTCATATGGATGGCCTAGAATGAACATGAATGGTGACTATGATTGTAGTTTGGAGCTTTGGTGATTGGAGATTGAATTTATTTAGAGTCTTGATGCAAATATTAAATATTAGAATTGTCTTTATTGAAGTAGAAATGATTTATTTAAAGAGTTAAGGGGATTTTTGAATAGTTTTAAGCTTTAGATTAGTTTATTTAATTTGGAAATGTAGTAGAGGCCTAGAAAATTTATAATGTAAATTTTCTATTGTCAAAAAATTATAGAGCAGTGAATATTTGTGATGAGTCCTAGTTCAGATTTTTAGAGTTGAAAAACCTTTGTTTTGATCTAATTGGATACGAAAGGAGCCTGTTACTGACGTTTAAGAGTTTAATAATATTTATTTGTGGAAAAAGGAATTTTGGAGGCGTAGATCAGATAAATCTGTGGTTGAGGAATATTATCTTGATATGAATAATAGAAGATGAATGAAGTAAATTTTTGGTGTCTAGAGGTTTCGTCATCTAAGACTAGATTGATTGTGAGGTTTAACAAAAATAGGGATCTTTAGTAAAGATTCTAAGTTAAGAAAAATAGATATGAAAGTTTTAAGAATATCAAAGCCTAGAATATTTTTTTATTTAAAGTGAATGGAGTGTAGGGAATTTGGGAATTAATTACTTGAATTTTCTATTTTTGGATTAAAAGTTTTAAAAAGTAGAAGGGTTATTTTCTTAAAATATAAGCTTAGATTATTTCTAATCCATTTTTGGATGAATAGCAGGGACTTAAAAATTAATTAATTAATTAATTTGAATTTTATTTTTGATCAAGAATGTTAGGGCGGTGAACCTCTGTGAAGTGGCGCAAGGGTTCATCCGGCATATACAAGTGGGCAGGATTCTCTTGCTCACTAGTATTATGTAGACTTAAAGTTCAAAGCATAATGTTTATGTAGACTTAAAGTTCAAAATCATACTTTGAGTTTCTTTTTATTTTAAATTGTTTTACCATTTTAGTATTTATGAAGAAAACTAAGGCATGTGGCCTATTTTACTGTATAAAATTTGTGATATAAATTTTGAAACACTATATTTGTTTCGAATTGCGGATTTTCTGTTAGCTTTTAAAGAATTGTTTTCGCTGCAATGGAAATGTATATGTTTTGATATATTTGAACTAGACAGCATTGGCTGTGTATTTTGATAGTTGATTCCACTACAGTATCTTGATTTATAATAAATATTGACTATGAAAAATTCAGTAAAGTGTTTGAAACTATTTTTCTGAGGTATGAAATTTGTTGACATATATAGTATGATTTTGTATCAAGATTAATATGTTTTCTCATTTAATGAAACTGAGAACGAATTTCGAGAGTTGAAAAAAAGGTTGACGACCCTCAGTTCCCGATGGATAAAACCTTGAAAATTCGTAACATCTCGCACACACAGAAGGCGAAGTGAGCGCTTATCTATGTGCTGGGCCCGACATGACGCATTCAAGAGGACTTGGCTTTTGGTCTGGGGGCCTGGGGTGTCACAGTATAACACCCCCACCCCCTAGAAACAGGTTTAAGCTCAATCACAAGGTGGGTTGGGCCCTATGTTACATTTACAGGTACACAACTTGTACCACTTTCTATTATCTCAAGTCTTATTATTTTTCAATGAGCACACAACCCAAATAATTTAATTCTAATTTAATAAGACTATTACAAGAGAGATAAAAGAAAAACTTCAATCTTTATTTATTAAATAAAATAAAGGGATACATGCTTGAAATTCAAATAATGAGATAGAGAGTATATAACTCTAAAATTTTAAAGGAAAATTTAGCGGAAGTCTTAAATTTAAAATTTGGGCAACATGTCCTTAAAATAAAACTTTCAAAACTTAGAAATAATCTAATATCCATGGCCTTCATAATTTAAGTCAATTTCTTAAAATATAAAAGGGGTGAGCACATACCCCCAGTGGATTATTCATTAAGCAACTAAGTTACTATTTCAAATCAATAGCACATCCTAATTCAAACACTTTCATGTATTTAGTGATTCAAGCAACTTTTTGGTTGTAGTTGACGTTAAGACAAAAAGGGGTTCTACTCCCTTGATGTTCTTAATTTAGATACCCTCTTTAGGGTGGAAAGAATTTTCTTTGTCACTTTTCATTAGATGCCACATATCAAGTATCCCTTAGTTGCGCCCCGCAACCACACACTGCAAGCATGTGTTAAGAACACCCATAGCACCCATACGGGTCACTATGACAATACGTGGTTCTTATCTTCAATTTCTTATATTTAAGAATCACATAATTGTAAAAGAAATTCAAAACGTAAATATCAAAATTTTAAACAACCAAGAAGGCATGAAAACATTACATCGCATGCTTGAAACATTAAATTAAATCCTAAACATGGATTCTAAGCAAGGCATGTTCTAATGAGTGATTAAAACATAAAAACATGCTAACTAAAATTAAAATATGATTAAACATGTTGAAACTAAAATATGACATGCTGAAAATTAGAATTTAAACATGCATGAATATGCTAGAAATTTAAAATAGCAAAGTAGAGGTTTAAGAAATTCCCTCCACCTTAATCCAAGTTTTTGTTGAATCCGGCAGAGGTTCGCCTTATCATCCACTTTCAGAACTTTAAACCAACAACAAGACTATTTCAAAAACTCTCTAAAATACTGAAATAAGAACTTCTCACACAAGAAAGAAAAGAGAGTGAGAAGAGAGTGAGAAGAGGTGTCAAGAAGAAGGCAAGAACAAGCAAAGAGGGAAGTGTCAAATCTTTGCTTTGGGATGAGATGAATGTGAGCAAGAAGGGGTATTTATAGGTGTTCATGAGCCCAAGGGCGGCATCTAGGGCAGCTAGGGAAGCTCACCACGTTTGGGCATATTTCCAAACTCATAAGGGGATGGTTTAGGTGAGAAAGGCAAGTGTGCTCGTGGTTGGCAAGTGAGACCACTAAGGTTTCCAATCCAAGTGTGAGCAAAATCTTTGAACCTTATTTGTTTCTTTTATGTGTGTGAACACGATTAAAGGTTTAGAATACATTCTAATCTCTCTTGGATGTCCTCTATTAGTAGGAAAACATTCTAATATATTGTGATTCATAAAATCAAATAAGTTTCAAATATGAGCACACAAAAACAAAGCTTTGCAATGTTTCTTATTTCTCTTGGATTCTCTCTCTTTTTGGCTCCACATGTGAGCCTGAGGCAAGTTTCTATTTTCTAATTTTTTTCCTTAGATGAAGGAATCTTTCTATATATCTTTAAATCAGCCACTCTCATTAAACTTCTATCTTGGGTTTGTCACATGTGTGCCCACACACACGCTTATGAGACATTTTATATGTAACCTTAGTATACATGATCATTTATCTTGGCACATGGAATCATTCTTCATGGTTTCTATAGGTGTGGGCATACTTGATCATTTATATGGCACATGGGATCATTCTTTATAGTTTCAAATAATGGACACGTCCCATGGAGCTTAGGGTAGGGTAGGGTGCACATGATCATGATGTTTCACCCATGTGACTTGCACATGTTAGGGGTGGCCATGACTTCATGGGTTCACAAAAATCAAATAAAAATTAATATCTCCTTATTTACATGGAATTATGATTTATAACCTATAGTTTTGGAATCATATGAACCTAACGCACAATTTAAGATATGGTTTGACCCAAGGTGATTTTCCCTCAAACACTTTCCTTATTTAAGACCCACTAAGGTCACTAGGCAAATGAAAATCCAAATCTTGGTCAATTGTTCTGATTTTCGGATATATCATTCATTTTGTTAGTTCATGTCATTTTATTTCGTTTTAGGTCATTTGGATCCCCCGAAGTACCCTAAATGACTATTCTTTCTAATTTGGACCCCCTGAAGGGCGTTTGGCAAATGAAAACCTTAACCTTGACCAATTGTTCTAATTTATGGATATGTTATTCATTTTGTTAGTTCATATTATTCTGTTTCATTTCGGTCCCCTGAAGTACCCTAAATGACAATTCTTTCTAATTTGGACCCATGAAGGGCGTTTGGCAAATGAAAACCTTAACCTTGACCAATTATTCTAATTTTTTGATATGTTGTCCCCTTAGTTAGTTCATGTCACCTTACTTAATTTCAAGTTGTTTTGGGCCCCTAAGGGGCAAAATGTGAGTTTTGGAAACCTGCTAAATTTAGCTCTGAAATGAGCTCAATTTTATTTTGCACTCAAATTTCATTGAATAAATGATAAAATTCATTTAATTGAATACAGAGGATTTAGGGTATTACAACCTACCCTCCTTAGAAAAACTTTGTCCTCGAAATTTGTACGTAATTAATGATTTTTCGTGAATAGATGTGGATACTATGTCTTCATCTCACTTTCGAGTTCCCAGGTAACTTCTTCCACCCCGTGATGTTTCCACAATACCTTCACTAACGAGATTTCTTTCGTTCGTAGACTACATATTTTATGGTTGATCATTCTAATTGGTGCTTCCTCGTAAGTAGCATCACCTTGAATATTCACTTTCTCCTAGTGGATGATGCGAGAGGGGTCAGTTTCATACTTTCTCTCATTTCCTTTAATGTCTAAGACACAAGAGCTCAACATAGCCTCTAGTGTCTAGGTAACTCTCTTGGACTTATTAACTTAATCTGGATCTAGTTAGAAAAATTAGCCACTTTAGTGAGAAGATCTGCAATTACCCATACAGTGTTTTCTCCCTTAGTTTTAGGGTATCCTCAGCATCTAACCTAAGGTTAGTGTGCTTATCTTATTCAATTTCTTCTATTAGGCTTGTGAACCATTCATTTTGCCTTTGTTCACCCCCGATCTGATTCGATGGCCAAGACATGTTATAGAGATAGACTCGTTTTTCATTTATGGTCATACCCAGCCTAAAGTTCTCAATCTATTTGAAGGTCAAAGTTTCTTTGTCATACCCCACCTCCATCTCAGTGGACTCGAGCACATGGCGGCCTCGGGTTATTACTAACACTTTCTTTTCCCAGACTTTTTATTTTGAACCTTCAAAATGTAACAACAAGGATTCTTAAGGGAATAAATTTCATTTATTGAAAAGAATAGGTACAAAACCTTATCAAAGCTTAAAACCCATAAATGCTAACGTATAGCAACTTTAAATAAAGGGTAAATCAAGTTCTTCTAACTTTTTTTATACTAGGGTCTCTAGGGTAGGTCTTAATCTTCTTGAGCCTTAACAGCAAACATTCTGGCCTAGTTCTACCCACGACCCTGATTCTGCCTCTGGTTGACATTTTGTTTTTGCTGTTTATCTTGAGAACGATCAATCTAACCTCTTCCTTGAGAATTTTTTGGCTGAGGAGCCTGGGCGGGTGTAGTCGGACAGTTTCTTGCTACATGACCCTTCTACCTGCACACATAACACAGTCCCTGCTTCCTCACCTATTCTTTTAGTTCATCTTTATTTTGCCCCTATTTCTAGGTCTATGGTGCCTTCCCACTACTCTTATTCTTTTTCTAGGCCTTTGGTTTCTCTATTTCTTTACTAGCCTCTTGTTCTTTCCTCTCAACCTCTGTTCTAAGTTGAGTTTGTGCCCTAGGATCCTTATATGTCTTTAAGCTTAGAGTCATAATCACTTTTTGAAAATCTTTAGATATTGAGCAAACCAATTAGCTTTCATTCTTTCTTCTTAGATCAACTCTCGAGAGAACTTATCTAGTTCAGTAAACTTTCTTTAGTACTCAGCTATAATCAATTCCTTCTGATTCAACCTAATGAAGTCCTCTTGCAGCTTCCACAGTGTCGTCTCTGGAAAGAACTTTTCGTAGAAGACCTCCTTGAACTCTTCCCAACTCATGTTTTCAATGTCAATCTTTGTTTCAACAAACATTTGTACTATCATGACTCTAGATTCAATTTCTAGGTTATCAATTTGTTCAGTGGCCTAAAAGTTTTTCTTCTAGGTTCTTTTCATGCATGGGTACAGGATTCGGTCTCAATGCAAATAAACAGTAAAGTATGCATATCACACAATCATAGAATCAAGCTAGCACAGCAAGGTTCCAAGCTTCCACCTAAGCTTTCAGGTTCAAGTGTTTCATACCACTCAACCCTTTCCACTTAGGCTTCCACCCAGAACAGAGCTGCATCCAAATAATTTCACAAATTGCTTAATAACTAAGGTTTCCGAGCCCACTATACTCCACCGTCCCATACCAGCGAGCATAGAGAAACCCGTTCTGCCAGAGTTACCGATCATTCACCACACATGGTCCATCATTCTTCGAGTCAAGGCTTCCTCCATATCCTTGAATTCCTATGCATCCTATACTACATAGAAACCAAAAGAAACAGAAGCTTCCCGGTCTCGTGTCCTAATCAAACAATTTTTTGTTTTCAAACAAGTTTCAGTTTCTAGCCTATGTCCTAAAAATTTATGCTTTTGATCCACTATGCCACCCATGGCTACACCCATGTCTCTACCTAAGGTCAATCCCCAAGACCCATGGTTTCAAATTGGTTGACTCACAA
Source organism: Tinospora cordifolia (assembly GCA_030144865.1). Lineage (NCBI taxonomy): Eukaryota > Viridiplantae > Streptophyta > Magnoliopsida > Ranunculales > Menispermaceae > Tinospora > Tinospora cordifolia. The sequence goes on along the minus strand of JAJIYU010000099.1, from coordinate 31,361 downwards.
CCTTGTCTAGTCAAGACACCACCTTTGGCATCTTTTTCGACTTGTAAACAATTTCTTGCCCTAATTTTTTGCCTTCTAATTTTCTTTTATAGAAAGTAAGGGTATTCTTCAACTCAGACCACTCGTATAAGCTGGTGGGACAACCTCTAGATCGGGCGGTGAGACTGAAGTCTACTTAACAACTACACTTTTTAGGGTGAGATAACCCACCTCCCTTTAAATGTTTAGCTTTACTTGGGACAAGACTTGCCCACTATCAGCTCAACTTGTAGTCTTTGTATCCAAACAAAACATTTCAAAAACATATTCTTCCTTTTTGAAAACACTTTCTAAAACGTTTTTCAATTTCAAAAATAGAGGGTAGGGCATTCAAGATTCAATTCAATTCTAAGTGAAACCCTGATTTGAGTTTCTAATTCTAGTCAAATAGCCATTGATCAACTTTTTAATTTTAGCCCAAGGCATTCAAGATTCGATTCAATCCAAAGTGAAACCCTAATTTGAGTTTCTAATTTTAGTCAAACAACCACTGATTGATTTTCTAATTCTAGCCCAAGGCACCTAAAGCCTAGGCTCTGATACCAACTTTGTAACACCCCAATCCCTTAGAAAAAGGTTTAAGTCAACCACAAAGCGGGTTGGGTCCTATGTTACATTTATAAGTACACAACTTGCATCACTTTCTATTATCTCAAGTCTTATTATTTCTCAATGAGCACACAACCCAAATAATTTAATTCTAATTTAATAAGACTATTATAAGAGAGATAAAAGAAAACTTCAATCTTTATTTATTGAATAAAATAAAGGGATACATGCTTGAAATCCAAATAATGAAAAGGAGAGCATATAACTCTAAAATTTAAAAGTAAAATTCAGTGGAAGTCTTAAATTTAAAATTTGAGCAACATACCCTTAAAATAGAACTTTCAAAACTTAGAAATAATCTAATATCTATGGCTTTCATGATTCAAGTCAATTTCCTAAAAAATAAAAGGAAGGGGTGAACACATACCCCAGTGGATCATTCGTTAAATAACTAAGTTACTATTTCAAATCAATAGCACATCCAAATTCAAACACTTTTATGCATTAAGTGATTCAAACAACTTTTTGGTTGTAGTTGACGTTAAGACTGAAAGAGGTTCTACTCTCTTGATATTCTTAATTTAGATACCCCTCATTAGGGTGGAAAGACATTTCTTTGTCACTTTCCATTGGATGCCATATACCAAGTATCCCTTAGTTGCGCCCCGCAACCACACACTCCAAGCATGTGTTAAGAACACCCGTAGCACCCATACGGGTCACTATGACAGTACGTAATTCTTATCTTCAATTTCTTATATTTAAGAATCACATAATCATAAAAGAAATTCAAAATGTAAATATTAGAATTTTAAATAACGAAGAAGGCATGAAAACATTACATCACATGCTTTAAACATTGAATTAAATCCTAAACATGGATTCTAAGCGTGACATGTTCTCATGAGTGATTAAAACATAAAAACATGCTAACTAAAATTAAAATATGATTAAACATGTTGAAACTAAAATAAGACATGTTGAAAATTAGAATTTAAATAAGAATGAACATGCTAGAAATTTAAAATAGCAAGGTTGAGGTTTAAGAAATACCCTCCACCTTAATCCGAGTTTTTGTTCAATCTGGCAGAAGTTCGCCTTATCAACCACTTTCAGAACTTTAAACCACCAACAAGACTACTTCAACAACTCTCTAAAATACTAAAATAAGAACTTCTCACACAAGAAAGAAAAGAGAATGTGAAGAGGCGCCAAGAAGAAGGCAAGAACAAGCAAAGAGGGAAGTGTCAACTCTTTGCTTTGGGATGAGATGAATGTGAGCAAGAGGGGGTATTTATAGGTGTTTATGAGTACAAGGGGGGCATCTATGGCAGCTAGGGAAGCTCACCACATTTGGGCATATTTCCAAACTCATAAGGGGATGGTTTGGGTGAAAAAGGCAAGTGTGCTCATGGTTGGCAAGTGGGACCACTAAGGTTTCCAATCCAACTGTGAGCAAAATCTTTGAACCTTATTTGTTTCTTTTATGTGTGTGAACACAATTAGAGGTTTAGAATACATTCTAATCTCTCTTAGACATCCTCTATTGGTAGGGAAACATTCTAATATATTGTGATTCATAAAATCAAATAAGTTTCTAATATGAGCACACAAAAATAAAGCTTTGGAATGTTTCTTATTTCCCTTGGATTCTCTCCCTTTTTGGCTCCACATGTGAGCATGAGGCAAGTTTCTATTTTCTAATTTTTTTTCCTAGGTGAAGGAATCTTTCTATATATCTTTAAATCAGCCACTCTAATTAAACTTCTATATTGGGTTTGTCACATGTGTGCCCACACACACACTTATAAGACATTTTATATGTAACCTTAGTATACATGATCATTTATCTTGGCACATAGAATCATTCTTCATGGTTTCTATAGGTGTAAGCATACTTGATCATTTATATGGCACATGGGATCATTCTTCATAGTTTCAAATAATGGACATGTCCCATGGAGCTTAGGGTAGGGTAGGGTGCACATGATCATGGTGTTCCACCCATGTGACTTGCACATGTTAGGGTGGCCATGACTTCATGGGCACAAAAATTAAATAAAAATTAATATCTTCTTATTTACATTGAATTATGATTTATAACCTATAGTTTTGGAATCACATGAACCTAATGCACATTTTAAGGTATGGTTTTGCCCAAGGTGATTTTTCCTTAAAAACTTTCCTTATTTAAGACCCACTGAGGTCACTAGGCAAATGAAAATCAAAATCTTGGTCAATTATTCTAATTTTCTGATAAATCATTCATTTTGTTAGGTCATGTCATTTTGTTTTGTTTTAGGTCATTTGGATCCCCCGAAGTACCCTAAATGATGATTCTTTCTAATTTGGACCCCCTGAAGGTCGTTTGGAAAATGAAAACCTTAACCTCGACCAATTATTCTAATTTATGGATATGTTATTTATTTTGTTAGTTCATATTATTCCATTTCATTTCGGGTCATTTCGGTCCCCTGAAGTACCCTAAATGACAATTCTTTCTAATTTGGACCCCCTGAAGGGTGTTTGGCAAATAAAAACCTTAACCTTGACCAATTATTCTAATTTTTTGATATATTGTCCCCTTAGTTGGTTCATGTCACCTTACTTCATTTCAAGTTGTTATGGGTCCCTAAGGGGCACTAAATGAGAGTTTCGAAAACCTGCCAAATTTAGCCCTAAAATGAGCTCGGTTTTATTTTGCACCCAAATTTCACTAAATAAATGATAAATTTCATTTAATTGAGTACATAGAATTTGGGGTATTACACACAGAGTGGTATCAGAGCTCACTCAGTAGTTTACTGGGCTCATGATGTGTCAAAGCTTAGTTAGTAGCTTTCTGGGAAAAGAGTTCAGTCCAATGTATTTCGGACTTGGTTTTTTACTAGAAATGGTCACGAAATTTGGATTTTCACTAGAAATGAATTTTTACTTGATTTGAATTTTTGAAAAGTCAAATGGGAAAAGGTTAAAGTGAAATGAGTAGAGGTCATCTACTAGTAACTAAATAATTAGGTCGCTAGAAGTCTAGAAAAGACTTAGGTGATACCAACGTGCTTGAGTTACTAGTAGCAGGTGGACAGGAGTATGGGTAGTAGCACTGTAGGTGGAAGCTTTGCACCCTGTGAGTTTTGTGCTACTTAGGAATTGTGTGAGACTTGGGATCGATGGTGTCACATTTAAAAAGGAAAATTTTCAAGTGTTGAAAGACTAGGCCTAGGTAAAGACCAGGTGTGCCAGAAGGCACAGTGGATTTGAATAAAAGTTGTTAGGACATAGGTTAGAGACTGTTAATGTGATAATACACACTTGTTTTTGTTAGGACTCGATTTAGAAGGATCTTGCATTTCTGATTTCTATGTAGTATGGAATGCATAGAGATTTAGAGGTATGGAGAAATCTTGGATTCAAAGAATGATGAACCATGTATGGTGAGTGATCCATTCTTGGGCAAAACTTGTACGCACTGTATTCTACTAGTATAGGACCGTTGCGTACGGTGGGTCTTGCACCAGCCTTAGGGAGTGAGACACTTGTGAAACTATAATGGACAGTGAACGAACTCTTTGGAAGAACTTGCATGCACGGTATTCTACTAGTATGAGACAGTTGCGTATGATGGGTCTTACATCATCCTTAGAGACCAGGATTTGACATAAATATACTAGTCGTAATGGAAACTGAATTCCATTATGCGAGTGTGCATTGTTTGATTGTTTGTTGAGTGTTTGCGTGTGATATATGTAGTGTGATTATTTTGAGTATTGTTACCCGAGTTTCCGTACCCAGAAACAAACAAAATGTTGTTGACTTAGAAGCATAAACCTTTAAGCCATTGAGACAAATTCAGAACTTAGAGATATGAATTTAGAGTCCTAGTAGTATGATAACGAAAAAGTGAGTATAAGTGATTTTTTTTTAGAATAAATGGCTATCATCACAAGTCATAGTATCCAAGATGGGAAGAAAGGATTGATAAAGATCCAAATTGAAATAAGAAGAAATTATTGATTATTGGTGACTATAGGAAATTTTCTTCTTATTATGATTAAATGAGTAAAGATTGAAGCAAAATTTTTACTTGTAGATAATACCAAAGACAAATCGTTGGATTGGGAGGAGATGAGTGATGAGCCAAGGCCTAGTGGTGAGGGTACATCAGGGGTGGCAGCAACATCAGTGGAGGTTTCAGTGACACTAGAGTTGATATCGAAGATTACACAGAGAGTGATGTCTGAGTTCATTCCGAGGATAGTGGAGTAGGTGGTGAGGACCCTACAACCACTGGTATCACCATAGATGTTAGTACCCATACATCCACAGGTATAGCTAGCAGCGTAGCCTGAGCTTCAGGCGCTGTTACGAACTCAAACTCATTAGGAGGCCAGGACCTCAGATGCTATGTCATTTTGGAGATCAGTCAGATATGATAGGGAGCAGCGTGAGCTATTGATGGAGTTCCAGAGGTTGCGACCCAGGACATTTGAGGGCATGACTGATCATTTGGCTACATATAGGTGGATGACACAGATGGTGGGGCATTTGAACGCTATGGGGTATCTAAAACCAAGAGGAAGGCATTGGTGGTACACCAGTTTGTGGGACCGGCATATCAGTGGTGGGAAATGATAGAGAACGATCTCACCATAGAGGGGATATATTTGACATGGGATGAATTCAAGACTTTGTTTTATGGCATATTCCTTTCTACTGAGACGATAGAGTAATTGCCATTAGATTTCATCATGCTGACATAGTCGACCATGATAGTACCGGAGTATGAGCAAAAATTTGTTGAGCTATCTAGGCATGCTCTTGAGTTGGTACGGAATGAACAAGCGAAGGCAAAATGATTTGAAGAGAGTTTGAATGAGGAGATTAGGTAGCTTATTGCTCCACTAAGGTTGACTAGTCTCAGGGAAACTGTGGTAAGAACACAGAGGACAGTTTGAGCAGAGTGCAATAGCCCCACAATAGGAAAGGGTAGGCAGTAGCATCAACAGGTGATACCATGCCAAATGAGCACTGGGTAGAGAGAATGAGCCAAGAGGCTAGGGTTATGTTTTCGCGCAATCAAAAGGGACACTTAGCCATGAATTGTCCTACTAAAACATCAGCCTCAGCCTCTCAGCAATCGTAGTAAGAGAATGCCTAACTAGATCCCACTTTTACAGTGGAAGGTATGTCCTCGCGGTCTGGTGTCATGTGTATCTATGATTTGAATTCCAGTGCCACAAAGTCAGTGTTTGGAGACTATAGTGAATAGATTGAAATTGGTAACTAGACCATTGGTGGTGTTATTAGAGTAGTTATACAAGTAGTAATTAATGGGAATTTGAAGAAATATTGTAGACATGAACCTACATTAGGTCATAAATGTTTCTAGATGTATGATTTTCCAGCAAATGAAGATCGAGCACAGAAAACTATTAAGACTTTGGCATTCACTTCCAAAATAAAAATGGAAGTGGGATATCCTTGCAAAGGATCATGTGGCGGTCTACTAAGAAGTTAGAACAAGGGAACGCGGGTGTGATCAGACCACCACTAATGCACCAGATCCCATTAGAACTATGCAGTTAAACATACTTGAGCGAGAGTGATATTAGGATGGGTGACCTCCTGATAAGTCTTTAAGTTGCACTCAATATCATAGTGGCATAGTGGAAGCATGGTGTCCATTACCATGAGTTGGTGCAATGGAAGTACAATCCAGATCCATCACCTAGCATTCTTGGAAGGATATTGTACTTTAGAATGTGGCTATTAAAATTCTTGATTGTAAGGTACAGAGTGTCAGGACCAAAGATATTCACTGGTCAACGTCCTATGGAAGCATCTCGACCTGGACATTGTAATCACCCTAACTTTTTTTAAGGGGGGTAGATAGTAATCATCCTAAATTTTTTAGCGTGTACACATCGAAAATGAATTTATAAAAAAATATTAAATGAATAGCAAAATGTCCAAAAACATGATTTTTAAATAGATATATGTATTAACCTAAAGTTTGAAAAAAAAAATGAAAGTTTGGAAAAGAGTTTAAAAGTCTAGAATTTATAATATTTAAGTTCAAAATATAAGAGGTTCACGAAAAAAGAAATAAATAAATATAAAAATGTCCAAAAGTAAGATTTAAATGTTTATTACAATATTTATAAAAGAAATAAAATAAATTACGTCGGTTTAAGTTGGAGAAAAATCGGATAACAAAAAGGATATTTATGGAGGCCTTTTTGAACTAATTTTGAAAAAAAGGGGAAATGGGCAAAAAATACCTTCGTGAATGGTACCCATGGGTACTGTTCATGTGATTGCGGGTACTATTCATGCGTTTAAAAATTGCAAAACAGAGGGAAAAAAGAGGAATCACATATTTTTGGAGCATTCGATTTTGGTCACCAAAGAACCAATTTTCACCTGAAGATAGTCAAAATGATCCAGATTAGATCTAGAGCAATTCTAAGCATCTAAGGTAAGATTTTGAAGCCTTAAACTCATTTAAATCAATTCCAATAGGCTAAAAATATCAAAATTGATCGGCGATTTGGGGCTTTGGCACATCGAATGATTCGAAGCGAGGTGGCTTAGATCTTGCTTTTAAACTGTTGAATTAATGATTTTGAACTAAATTCTGGAGGTTTTGACTGTTCATTTGTAGTTTTTGAGGCAGCTGACAAAATTTGATCAGATCTGGGTGATTTGGGGGCAAAAATCCTTTGGATAAGGATAAAACTCAATTCGCTTAACATTTGATATAACAGTCAGAATTAAAATTGTTCTATTCTGAATTTGGAAGAAAATGAATATAGTTTTGTATGCTGATGTGGTAAAATGGAAAATTTAAATTTTTGGGGACCCTTTTGTAAGGAATTTCATGTGGATGGCCTAGAATGAAAATGCATGGTGATTATGATTGTAGTTTGGAGGTTTGGTGATTGGAGATTGAATTTATTTGGAGTCTTTTTGCAAATATTAAATATTAGAATTGTCTTACTGAAGTAGAAATGATTTATTTAAAGATTTAAGGAGATTTTTGAATGGTTTTAAGCTTTAGATTAGTTTATTTAATTTGAAAATGTAGTAGAAGCCTAGAAAATTTATGATGTAAATTTTCTATTGTCAGGAAAAAAATTATAGAGCAGTGAATATCTGTGAGGAGTCCTAGTTTAGATTTTTAGAGTTGAAAAACCTTTATTCTGATGTAATTGGATACGAAAGGAACCTATTATTGATGTTTAAGAGTTTAATAATATTTATTAGTGGAAATAAGAATTTTGGAGGTGTACATCAGAGAAATCTGTGGTTGAAGAATATTATCTTGATATGAATGATAGACTGTGGAGAGGAATGAAGTAGATTTTTGGTGTCTGGAGGTTTTGTCATCTGAGACTAGATTGATTGTGAGGTCTAACAAAAATAGGGATCTTTGGGAAAGATTCTAAGTTAAGAAAAATAGATATGGAAGTTTTAAGAATATCAAAACCTAGAATATTTTTGATTTAAAGTGAATGGAGTGTAAGGGATTTGGGAATTAATTACTTGAGTTTTCTATTTTCAAATTAAAAGTTTTAAATAGTAGAAGAGTTGTTTTTCTAAAATATAAGCTTAGGTTATTTCTAATCCATTTTTGGATGAATAGCAGGGACTTGAAAATTAATTTGATTTTTATTTTATATCAAGAATATTGGGGCGGTGAACTTTTGTGATGTGGCACAAGGGTTCTTTCGACATATACAAGTGGGCAGGATTCTCTTGCTCACTAGTATTATGTAGACTTAAAGTTCAAAGCATGATGTTTGTGTAGACTAGGAGGTTAGATGCATGCTACGTTGTGTGTATGTTATTGATTGCTTTGATTGTTGATTCAACAAAATGTCTAGTTACAGGTTTTATCATTATTGTGTGCTTTGATTGGTGATTGTGCATAATGTCCAGTTCAATGCTTTATCATTAGTTGAATGAATATTATGCATTATTGCTAGGGGAGGTTATTTATATCACTTGCTACATGATTTAGATACCTTGAATGATGATATGGTATGGAATGAAATCTATTGAAACTAAAGAAGATTAATTTAAGATTTAATAATTCTATGTATCGGGGCGATGGTGACATATGTTGACGACTCATGGACGTGGCTATATTTGCCGCCCGACTCCTTCCAGATCCCATCGTTCGTGTTCTTAATGAAGCCTCCTGCGAAGGCTGAGGGTTCCTTTGATGGGTGAGCAGTGAATGTATTCCATTGCACCTATTCTTAGATGTTGTGACAGGTCGAGAATGGTATCGTGGCTTGAGATAGTACTGACTAGGATCGATTTCGTGTCACAGAGGGACACGGGGAGTATAACTCTTTCGGTCTTAGAGTACAAAAAAACAATTAAATGTTTGAAACGATTAATGTAATGAAAGTGTGTGCATATATTGGATTTTGCTTTACATAATGCTAGTGATGTGTAGGGATGTTCCACTAGACTCTCTAGCTTACCCCACTCTCTTTTACAGGTACTCGTAGAGGTGGAGTACACTGCCTTACCGACGTATGGATGTTGTAGGGTAGCTTCACTGGGAAGTTACCAAAGGACCTTGAGTTTCTTTTGATTTTAAACTATTTTACCATTTTAGTGTTTATGAAGAAAACTGAGGCATGTGGCCTATTTCGTTGTATAGAATTTGTGATATAAATTTTGAAACGCTGTATTTGTTTTGAACTGCAAATTTTTTGTAAGCTTTTGAAGAATTATTTCTGCTACAAAGGAAATGTATGTTTTTCTGATATATCTAAACTAGACAACACAGGCTGTGTATTTTGATAGTTGATTCCGCTACAGTATCTTGATTTATTATAAATATTGACAGTGAAAAATCCAGTAAAGTGTTTGAAACTATTTTTTTGAGGTTTGAAATTTGCTGACATGTATAATATGATTTTCTATCAAGATTAATATGTTTTCTCATTTAATGAAATTGAGAACAAATTTGGAGAGTTAAAAAAAAGGTTGACAACCCTTGGTTCCCAACAGATCAGATCCCAAAAATTTGTAACGTCTTGGACGCACGACATTTAAGCTGAAGGGAGTGCTTATCTATGTGTTGAGCCTGACATGACGTGTGCAAGAGGACTTGGGTTTTGGTTCGGGGGCCCGGGGTGTCATAGGCATGGATTCTTAATTGTAATAAAGTTTCATATAAGGCATTGCATGCTATGAATCCAGAAAAAGGAAATCAAGCAATCAAATGAGACACATACATTCCTAGCATGCTTCTAAACAATAAATAATGGTAAACACACAGTCATGTTTCATATTCAAAATAATATAATGCTTAAGTATTTCAGGTAGTCACTTCCATCTATTATCTTGCTCTTCGCATTCTAACCCTTGCATTGATGGTTCAGAATACTTAGCTTTTAAAAATTATAAACCATTCCTTAGCATTTATTATATCTTTCATATTCAGGATTTTAAATCTAATGATTATGAAGTCAATGTGTGTGTCGTATGCAAAGGTGTGTAAAATAATCATTCCATAGTGTCTATTAGCCTATTAGTACTGTGGTTTAGAGACGACATTGTAGTGGCTACAATTTCGTGCACCAAAAGTATGATAAACGAATTGTTTATCGTGTTACTACAGTACTCCCAGTGTTACTGTAGTAATGCAAGGTTGTTCTCGTGTGTGTAGGGTACTACTATGTCAATACCGCAACATTCATGAGGTATTCCAGAAAATCGCATCGTATGAGCATTTCTATTTCCCTCATGACTGAGATTGTGATATATCCAGCTTAAGATTCAAAAGTAAATATCTCGATGGTGGCAGGGTTTTATTCCTCTTGGTTAGTTGTTCTCCATTTGTTCGCCTCGTCAGAACGTCTCAAACAGTGATTCTAAAGTTTTCTGGCATACAAAAAACGAAATGTAATACCCCAGTTCTTGATCCTTCGTTTTTGTTACATCGGCGTCATGCGCGGAGAAGCACACCTGTTCTACAATAAATATGTATACATGAGTCATCTGTCGAGAATTGGGATGTTATTTTTCCCACATTTCAAATCATATTAAACACATTCTAGACACACCCAAATTGACATAAATGATTAATCAATCCTTTGAACACACCAAGGGATCAAGGGGTAACACATGGAAAGTATGCAGAGATCATCAAATAATTAAATCATTAATTTTAACATTTGAGGTTTAATAAGACGTGGAATAAAGTTTTCAACTGAAATCTCTAAATATGGCCTTTATGGCCAAAGTCAAAACCATAAAAACAATCAATAATTTAAAATTAGTCTAGAGGGTCATACACCTAATATAAACCAACTACTCAAACAAATAAAACTCTGATAACAACCTCAATAGTGATGTTTGCAGCTATTACAGTACTTGGTGGTTGTAACACACCAACTTTTCGAACGGACCTCCATTTACGTGTTGTCTCACGTGGGGATCGTTGTCCGATGATAAATTGAATTGCTACTTAGTTCTTTCTGAATTTTGCAAATAAATTACTTTTCAAAATAAGATTGAATCAAAAATACGAATAAAAACATGCAGCGGAACAAATTTTTGATCAAAAGCTTCGGCTAGCCTAAATATTATAGTTAAAAGAGTTTTCAGTTGTACATTGACAAAACATTCGATTACATATCATTAGCAAAACAAAAGGACACAACAACACACTGACTAAGATTACATATTGTAGCAAAAAGAGAAAGTATTACCCAGCTACTTCTAAAATAAAACAAAACTAGTGGAGATGATGTCCGGTCAAACCTCGTCTCGGTGGTTACCTGTAAAATAAATATTGGGTGAGCTCAAAAGCCTAGTGGATCATCTCTACACATCACAAACATTATACAAACCAAAATTCAAAACATTCAAACACTTACATACATTACGCGTTTCAAACAATTATTGGTTTCAGTTGTGGTCTACGACCAGAAGAGGCTTGAGATGCCTCTCGGTATCCCCTGTGATCTCGTCTAATCATAGAGTCCCGCGAAACTATCTAAAATCAGTCAAGTCCTTAGCATCACAGCCTAAGAGAGGGTACTTCCTGGAGCCTCGTACTAACTCCCAAAGATTACTAGCTGTAATCAACAACTACGATTGGGAATACCTACGATCCGCCTTGTGGCACGTCGGTCTCAAACGGTGTCATATAGGAGATATCACCTCGACTCGCATCATTCTTGTCAATTGCAGTGGTACGTGATTTCTTATTGATCCTTTAATCTTATTTTAGTTTGTGACAGAGAAACATTATAATCTAGCACACACATAACATTTATCAAGAAATATGAAATTTCAATTAAAGGAAATAAATGAAGGAATCTTTAGCATTGCACATAATGGAAATTAAATAACAAATCATCCATTCATAGCATACTCAAAACAACCGAATTCAAGTCATTTCATAGTATGATTGAATTTAAGCTACCAGATCAATGTTTTGAATTCAAATTCGCATAATACGAATGAGAGAGAGAATCATGCCCACTTGAATTCTTGGGCGATTTCCTACCTTTTTGTCGTTAGCGATTAGCCTAGAGATTTTTATCTACAAAATAATTGTAGTGTAATGATTTCTCAATCGATATTTCCTATTAATTTCCCTACTAATAATTTTCATGAGGAGTTAAACAATTTTGGGGATTTTTTTGTATCATTACTGAATTAAATATTCTTTAATTTCTCTTTCTTTTTACTATAGTCAAATTATTCACAGAATAATTACGAACAAAATAAGACTTCTGTTCGTTAAGTCTTTAGTCTTGTTAGGAGTTGACGATTTTTAAATTTTCCACTATTACTTGAAATTTTATTAAAATTATTTATAGCACTAGTTCAAGTGATTATTCATTTGTTTTCCTACTTGGATGATTTAATATTGCATAGATGACTTCTAATTCTTCTTAATTACTTGATTTAAAATTTTGAATTGTTGGAAATACATTCATTAATTTTTATTCCTCAATCTTAGCATTTTATAATTCCTAATTCTAACTAATGCATATTAATGCATATGAATTTCCTGTACTATCTTATGATATAACAATCTATATTAATAAGCCCTATTTTTCTTTGAGTATTAAGTGAGCATGTTTAAATTTCATAGTCTGAAATCCAAGTAAATTTTCTTACCTATTAATTCTGTCAACCCACCAGTTGATGAAGGAGATGCCACCATAGGATCGGTTTCTTCTCTTCTCCGTCCAGCACGTCCCAAGCTGAATATTAGATTTTTCTCCTCCAATCTTGCAACGACCGAATTTCAGTCACTCTAAATCGTCATATGCTTCAATTCAATCAAACTACTCATTGTCTCAATTCCTGAAATCACCATGATCAGCCATTCAATACCTTCCACCGTCCTTAACTCAACAAAAATCAGAAAATGAACTAGCTACAAATTTCACCATGAATCCGATCCATTCAACCGAAAAAATTGCTCTGTTCCTTCTTGATTCACTTCCAGATATCATTCATTGTAATCTAGAGGAATAAATTCAATTTCAGAATTGCACTTACCTCCTCTGTTCTTCTTCTCCACGAAACTACTGTTCAGCTCTGTTCCGTCGGAATTTAGCAGCTCTATTCGTTCAGCCTGCATGCGTTCAGCTGCTCCAGCACCCCGTTCTCTCCTCTGTTTTTGGTTGCAGCAGCGGAGCTTCTCTCATCCAACACCAATGCTCCCTGCCGGTCGTGCTCTCTCCCGAAATCCAACTCCAACAAGTCGTCTTCAGCTCATCTACTGTTATTTCGATGCTCTGTTTCGATCTCCCAACCCAGAATTCTGCTATCTGCTTACTGTTTTTAGTCTGCCACTTAGCTGTCCGCCATTTCTCCTTCTTCCAGTCGTCTTCTTCTTCTTCCTCTTTAATCGTTGCAGCTGTTTTTCCTCTTCTTCTCCAATGTTGCAATTGTTTCTTCTTCTTCCTCTTTAATCGTTGCAGCAGCGTTGCTCTTCTTCTTCAATGTTGTAGTTGCTTCTTCTTCTTCTTCTTTAATCATTGCAGCGATGTTCCTCTTCTTCTTCAATGTTGTAGCTGCTTCTTCTTCTTCTTCACTCTCTGCAACTCCTTTCGTGACCAACGACCAACCACAACAACTTCGTTTTCCAGTTCCCTTTACTCCGACCAGCTTCCCTATTTATAGATGCAGTGAGCCTTCTCGAAGCTCTCGACTCACCGCCCGTGAAAGCTCTTGACCATCTCTCCACCAATTACATTCGAAGGCACCCAAATTTTCCTGTTTTACGTTCGAAGACCTCTGAAAATTTTTGACCGCCAAACTAATTCCATTTGAGTTTTCGTTGGTTTTTATTATATATATTTTTTTCATCCAGTTATATACCCATTTGAATATCTATATACGTTTTTGTTTGTGATTATATTTATTTATTTATTTATTTATTTATTTATTTTTTCTAATTTATTACTTTAGCATTTCCTGATCACTACACATCTAATTTAAATTCCTTTAAATTATCCAAGTAATCAAAATTTTCTCTTTTTTTAATATATTTTATCTCTTTATTCTTGACATAAGTTACATAATTTGCCAAAATTTATATTCTATTTTATTTCTCCTTTGTACAAGGACTACAAAATTCGGGGTTGTTACAATCTAACCCCCTTCAAAAAATTTCGTCCTCGAAATTCACATAATGTATATAGTGGACACTTCCTATTTCACACTTCTAGTGAAAAGTTGTGGATATTTCTTTTGCATCTCACTTTCTAATTCCCATGTCGCTTCTTCAATATCATGGTGTTTCCACAAAATCTTCACCAATGGAATGTCTTTAGTTCTCGGGCTTTGTATCTTTCAATCCAAAATTCGAACCACTGGTTCTTCATAGGTTACATCGCCTTGGAGTATAATATCTTCCCATTGAATCACATGCAATGGATCTGGTTCATATTTCCTTAGCATCCAAATATGAAACACATTATAAATCGAAGAGAATGTATTTGGTAGATCTAATTCATATGCACAATTACCAACTCGTCTCAGTATTTCAAATGGCCCAATGAATCTTGGCGCTAGCTTACCCTTAACTCCAAAACGTTTGATCCCTTTTTGAGGGCTAACCTTCAGAAATACTTTATCCCCTGGTTGAAATTCCAAGGGTTTCCTTCGCTTGTCGGCATAGCTCTTTTGCGTGCATTCAGCGGTTAGTAACCTTTTCTGGATCTGTCTTAGCTTCAAAGTCATTTCTTCAACCATCTCAGGTCTAGTAAGTACATGATCTTCAATCTCCGCCCAAAATGATGGCGATCTGCAGGGTTTACCATACAGTGCCTCATATGGAGCTATTCCAATACTTGCATGATGGCTAGTATTATATGTGAATTCTACTAAATGCAAATATTTGCTCCAATTCCATTTAAAGTCAAGAGCACATACTCTTAACATGTCTTCCAGTATTTGAATAACCCTTTTCGACTGTCCATCTGTCTGTGGGTGAAACGTTGTGCTCATCATGAGTCTACTGCCCAACTCATTCTGTAAACTTTGCCAAAATTAGGAAGTAAATTTGGAGTCTCGATCAGATACAATAGTTTTCGGAATTCCATGCAGTCTCACGATTTCTTTAACATATAATTCGCCTAACTTACTTACCGAGTCTGAAGATTGAATTGGTAAGAAGTGTGCGACTTTTGTTAGTCGATCCACAATGACCCAGACTATGTCTTCGCTTTTCTGATTCCTTGGTAGACCGGTAACAAAATCCATGGTTATATTATCCCATTTCCATTCAGGAACTGGTAGAGGTTGCAACAAACCTAGTGGTTTCTTATTTTCAGCTTTGACTTGTTGACAGGTAAGATATCTGGAGACATCCCTAGCGATATCACTCTTCATGCCTCTCCACCAGTAGGTCTTCCTCAAATTCTGATACATTTTATCACCACCTGGATGCATGGTGTACTTAGTCTGGTGTGCTTCATCCAGTATAGTGTCTTTAATTTGCTGGATATTCGGGACACATAACCTGTTTCCTAGTCTCAGCACGCCCTCCGAATCTAATCTGAAATTTGTATGCTTACCCTGCTTAACACCTTCAATTAGATTTGCAATCCACTTGTCATTCTTTTGCTCATCTCTGATCTGGCGTAGAATGTCGGGTTGACAGACTATAGCATACAGATAAGCTTGTTTGTCATTTGTGGCAACACCCAGATTACACGAATGAATCAGCTGATACATCTGTGCCATGTCTTCATCCTGTTTGCGGGATTTCCTGCTTAATGCATCGGCCACCACATTAGCCTTACCAGGATGATAATATAACTGGAAATCGTAGTCTTTCAGAAACTCCAACCATCTTCTTTGTCTAAGGTTTAGTTCCTTCTGGGTGTAAATGTATTTGAGACTCTTATGATCTGAATATAGGTCAAAATTTTCCCCGTATAAATAATACCTCCATATTTTTAATGCAAACACAATTGCTGCTAATTCCAGATTATGTGTAGGATAATTTTGTTCGTGTAACTTCAACTGTCTAGATGCATAGGCAACTACTCGACCTTCTTGCATTAGCACTGCACCTAGTCCTTTTCGTGAAGCATCTGTGTATAAAGTGTATTTTACGCCATGGATAGGAGTGGTCAAAATGGGAGCAGTGGTTAATCTTTTCTTCAATTCTTGGAATGATTGTTCACATTGATCATCCCATATGAACTTCTCTCCCTTCTTGGTTAACTTGGTCAATGGGTTTGCTAATTTAGAGAAGTCTCGAATGAATCAACGATAGTAACCCGCTAATCCAAGGAAACTTCTAATCTCGGTGACTGTGGTCGGTTGTTTCCAGTTTGCTACTGCTTCTACCTTATCTGGATCTACTAATATACCCTTGGCAAAAATCACATGGCCTGAAAATTTAACTTTCTTCATCCAAAACTTGCATTTGCTAAATTTAGCATATAGTTAATTTTCCCTAAGGGTCTATAAAACAACGTGCAAGTGTTGTTCATGTTCGGTCTCTGATCTTGAGTATATCAAGATATCGTCAACAAAGACCACCACAAATTGGTTTAAATATGGATTGAAAACTCTATTCATCAGATCCATGAAAGCAGCCAGTGCATTTGTTAACCGGAACGGCATAACTGTGTATTCAAAATGTCCATATCGAGTCCTAAATGCTGTCTTTGGTACATCCGCCTCCCGGATCCGAAGCTGATTGTATCCCGACCTCAAGTCTATTTTTGAGAATTGAGTCGCTCCTCTCAATTGATCAAAAAGATCATCTATTCTGGGTAATGGATATTTATTTTTAACAGTTACCTGATTTAATATTCTATAATCCACACATAATCTCATGGATCCATCCTTTTTTTTAACAAACAGAACTGGAGGTCCCCATGGTGACTCGCTTGGCCTGATGAAGCCTTTCGCTAACAGTTCATCTAACTGAGTCTTCAATTCAATCAGTTCAGCTGGGGCCATTTGATAAGGTGGCATGGTAATCGGATTAGTTCCTAGGTATAGTTCTATCTTAAATTCTATTTGTCTGTTGGGTGGAAGGCGAGGCAATTCATCAGGAAATACATCCGCATATTCTCTTTCCACCGGAATCTGTTGGATTTCCTTAGATTTTTCAACATCTTCTTCCACTATCTGTCTACAGTCCTCTTTCAGTTTAATAACATATATCAAGAATAACATCGGGCTTCTAGGCAACTTATTTATGTCCCCAGTTATCTTCGCTAGTTTTCCTGACAGCAACCTAATAATTACCCTCCGTTTTTGGCAATCTATTTGTGCTTGATACTGGGTCAACCAGCCCATTCCCAGTATCACATCATATCTATCAAAGGGTAATATGCAAAGATCTGCCATCACCTGCAACTCTCCGAACGTGAGTTCACATCAACAAAATCTTCTCGAACTCACTCTAACTCCCAGTGGAGTAGCCACTTCTAAGGACACCTCTAGTGGTTTTGTAACTATCTTAAGTTTTTTACTATATTTTCAGACACAAAGAGTAGCACCAGAATCAAACAACACTCGCACAACTACACCAAAGAGTAAAAACGTACCTTCTACAGCTAGAGTAGGATCAGTCTAAGCCTCTGTCAAGTACAATCGGGCCGTTTCCCTCTATGGCGGTGATTGCTGCTTCTTTGGTGGACGTCCGCTCTATCCACGAGTCTACGGTTGCTGAGGTACTAGTGCTAGTGCTTTGTTGGGGTAGTCTCTAGCTAGGTGTCCTTTCTAGTTACATGCAAAGCATAGGCCTAACCTCTTCGCTTCTTCTTTCTGATCACTAGTTGTCTATCCTTGTTTTATCTGTAAGAGTTGCTACTTCATGTTCACCTGCTTATGACCCTGGATAGAGCTTGCCTTTGTTGTTTCTCGCCTGGTCTGCTTCCTTTGTGGAGCTCCTATCGTTGGCCTCTTACGTTTATGTTTTAGAGACTGTTCAAATTCCAAATCACTCTCCACCATTTGTGCCCTTACCACTGTCTCTCGTAGTGTTGTCAGCTTCAACGGTGCAATAATCTTCCTGATTTCCACTTTCAAGCCTTCCAGGAATCTGTTTGTCTTTGATTGTTCATCTCTTACCAACTTCGGGGCAAATCTTGATAGTTTTGTAAACTTCTATTCATATTCTGCCACCGTCATGTTCCTTTGGTTTAGTCTAATGAATTCAGATTGCAGCTGTCTTGTCTTGGCAGTGGAGAAGAACGTGTCATAAAACAACACTTTGAACTCATCCCACGTCAAATTGGCTTCATCTATCGTGGGGTCATTAACTATCATTTCCCACCAATGATATGTCGGTCCCACTAGTTGTGTATGGCCAATGCCACTCTTCTAGGTCCTGTAGTTCCCATTGCATTCAGATGTTTATTCATCTCTGTAAACCACTTATCCGCTGCAAAGTGGTCAGTCATTCCTTCAAAGCTGCTTGGTCTTAACTTCTAGAATTCTATCAACAGATCTCTCTATTCTTTATCATACCCTATGGCTTTGCTCCTAGGCATCACGTCCGTGGATCCCGCCTCCTGTTGAGTTTGCGGTTGTACAGGTGCTGGAGGTGGCGTTGAAGTGGATGGCTGTAACTTCTTAACTACTTTTTCCACCACTCTTGGAGTAACTTTCGCTATTACCCTCTTTGTGATATCAAAAATCATTTCTTCAGTGACTACCATCCTCACCGGTGTTGCTACTATGGGAGGGTCATCATCTCTTGGACTTGGTCCACCTCTAGTGTTCTCATGTCTTCTTTCCTTCCTAGGTCTGCCTCTTTCCTTCGGCATGGTCTGCAATACAATTTCTGTTAGGAAGTCAAAATTAACAATAAGCATATATTTCCGACCTTCCTATCATCTATCCAAAATTTTCGTGCTACCATGACTCTAAGTTCATGTTTCTAAGTTCTCGATTTGTCTCTGTGGCCTAGGGGTTTATGCTTCTAAGTCAGCAGCATATTGTCCATTACTGGGTACTGGAGTTTGAGTTTAGTTTATTTCAGTAACCCTATAATCACATAATACAACAATCATACAATTAGAACACACTAGTATAATGAAGTCTTGAGCTTTAGTCTATGCTTCCGGGTTTAGATACCCCATCCTACCCTTGCCCTTCCACATAGACTTCCACTCAGAATCCCATTACACCCATAATAATGGTGCAAATGACTTGATTTCTAGAGTTGCCCCCTCCCATCGTGTTGATTAGACGTAATGGAACATGAGCATCTGTAGACTTACTCTAAGGATGAAGCTAGACCCATTATGCTGTACCGCCCCATCCCAGTACAACTTAGTGCGTACAAGTTCCTCCAAAGACACCGAGTATTTGCCAAACAGGGTCCGTCATTTTTCAAATCCAGGATTCTTCCATACCTCCAAATCCCTATGCACCCCATCCTACATAGAGATCAGAGATACCGAGTCTTCCCAGACTTAGGTCCTGACCAAACAAGCGTGCGTTCAGACACGTTAGCAGTCTCTAACCTATATCCTAAAAGTTTTTAATTTTATTTATGATCCACTGTACTTTCTAGACAACACGCAGTTTCTTCCTACCCTATGGTCTCAACATCAACCATTCTCAACCCTTCTTTGGAAGAAATCAAATCGATCGATAAATTCATTTATCAGTAAAATCAATTTGGAAAAACATTCACGTCTAGCCCAGTATATCTTAATACTGAGCTCTAATACCATATTTGTAACACCCCAACTTTTCGATCGGACCTCCGTTCACGTGTTGTCTAACGTGGGGATCATCGTCCGATGATAAATTGGAATGATACTTAGTTCTTTCTGAATTTCGCAAATAAATTACTTTTCAAAATAAGATTGAATTAGAAATACGAATAAAAACATGCAGCGAAACAAATTTTTGATCAAAAGCTTCGGCTAGCCTAAATATTATAGTTAAAAGAGTTTTCATTTGTACATTGAAAAAACATTCGATTACATATCGTTAGCAAAACAAAAGGACACATAAACAGACTGACTAAGCTTACATATTGTAGCAAAAAGAGAAAGTATTACCCATCTACTTCGAAAACAAAACAAAACTAGTGGAGATGACGTCCGGTCAAACCTCGTCTCGGTGGTTACCTGTAAAATAAATATTGGGTGAGCTCGAAAGCCCAGTGGATCATCTCTACACATCACAAGCATTATACAAACCAAAATTCAAAACATTCAAACACTTACACGCATTACGCGTTTTCAACAATTATTGGTTTCAGTTGTGGTTTACGACCGGAAGAGGGTTGACATGCCTCTCGGTATCCCCTGTGATCTCGTCTAATCATAGAGAGTCTCGAGAAACTATCTAAAATCAGTCAAGTCCTTAGCATCACAACCTAAGAGAGGGTACTTCCTGTAGCCTCGTACTAACTCCCAAAGATTACTAGCTGTAATCAACAGCTACGGTTGGGAATACCTACGATCCGCCTTGTGGCACGTCGGTCTCAAACGGTGACATATAAGAGATATCACCTCGACCCGCCTCGGGCTCATCGATCGCACTGGTACATGGTTTCTTAATGATCCTTTAATCTTGTTTTAGTTTGTGACAGAAAAACATTATAATCTAGCACACACATGACATTTGTCAAGAAATATGAAATTTCAATTAAAGGAAATAAATGAAGGAATCTTTAGCATTGCACATAATGGACATTAAATAACAAATCATCCATTCATAGCATACTCAAAACAACCGAATTCAAGTCATTTCATAGTATGATTGAATTTAAACTACCAGATCAATATTTTGAATTCAAATTCGCATAATACGAATGAGAGAGAGAATCACGCTCACCTGAATTCTTGAGAGATTTCTTACCCCTTCGTCGTTAGCGATCAACCTAAAGATTTTTATCTGCAAAATAATTGTAGTGTAATGATTTCTCAATCAATATTTCCTATTAATTTTCCTCCTAATAATTTTCATGAGGAGTTAAACAAGCTTGGGGATTTTTTTGTATCATTACTAAATCAAATATTCTTTAATTTCTCTTTCTTTTTACTATAGTCAAATTATTCGCAGAATAATTACGAACAAAATAAGACTTCTGTTCGTTAAGTCTTTAGTCTTGTTAGGAGTTGACGATTTTTAAATTTCCCACTATTACTTGAAATTTTACTAAAATTATTTATAACACTAGTTCAAGTGATTATTCATTTGTTTTCCTACTTGGATGATTTAATATTGCATAGATGACTTCTAATTCTTCTTAACTACTTGATTTAAAACTTTGAATTATTGGAAATACATTCATTATTTTTTATTCCTCAATCTTAGCATTTTATAATTCCTAATTCTAACTAATGCATATTAATGCATATGAATTTCCTATACTATCTTATGATATAATTCAATCTACATTAATAAGCCCTATTTTTCTTTGAGTATTAAATGAGCATGTTTAAATTTCATAGTCTAAAATCCAAGTAAATTTTCTTACCTATTAATTCTGTCAACCCACCAGTTGATGAAGGAGATGCCACCACAAGATCGGTTTCTTCTCCTCTCCGTCCAGCACGTCCCAAGCTGAATTTCAGATTTTTCTCCTCCTTCACTCTTGCAACGGCCGAATTTCAGTCACTCTAAATCGTCATTTGCTTCAATTCAATCAAACTACTCATTGTCTCAATTCCTGAAATCACCATGATCAGCCATTCAATACCTTCCACCGTCTTTGACTCAACAGAAATCAGAAAATGAACTAGCTACAAATTTCACCATGAATCCGATCCATTCAACCGAAAAAAGTGTTCTATTCCTTCTTGATTCACTTCCAGATATCATTCATTGTAATCTAGAGGAATAAATTCAATTTCAGAATTGCACTTACCTCCTCTGTTCTTCTTCTCCACGGAATTGATGTTCAGCTTTGTTCCACCGAAATTCAGTAGCTCTATTCGTTCAGCCTGCGTGCATTCAGCTGTTCCAGCACCCCGTTCTCTCCTCTGTTTTTGGTTGCAGCAGCCGAGCTTCTCTCATCCAACACCAATGCTCCCTGCCGGTCGTGCTCTCTCCCAAAATCCAACTCCAACAAGTCGTTTTCAACTCCTTTGTTGCTATTTCGATGCTCTGTTTCGATCTCCCAACCCAGAATTCTGCTATCTGCTTACTGTTTTCAGTCCGCCACTTCGCTGTCTGCCATTTCTCCTTCTTCCAGTCGTCTTCTTCTTCTTCCTCTTTAATCGTTGCAGCAGTTTTTCCTCTTCTTCTTCAATGTTGCAGCTGTTTCTTCTTCTTCCTCTTTAATCGTTGCAGTAGTGTTCTTCTTCTTCTTCTTCAATGTTGCAGCTGCTTCTTCGTCTTCTTCTTCTTTAATCGTTGCAGCAGCGTTCCTCTTCTTCTTCAATGTTGTTGCTGCTTCTTCTTCTTCTTCACTCTCTGCAACTCCTTTCGTGACCAACGACCAACCACAACAACTTCGTTTTCCAGCTCCCTTTACTCCGACCAGCTTCCCTATTTTAGATGCAGTGAGCCTTCTCGAAGCTCTCGACTCACCGCCGGTGAAAGCTCTCGACCATCTCTCCACAGATTACATTCGAAGGCACCCGAATTTTCCTATTTTACGTTCAAAGACCTCTGAAAATTTTTGACCGCCAAACTAATTCCATTTGAGTTTTCGTTGGTTTTTATTATATATATATATATATATATATATATATATATATATATATATATATATATATTTTTTTTTTTTTTTTCATTCAGTTATATACCCATTTCAATATCTATATACGTTTATATTTGTGATTATATTTATTTATTTATTTATTTATTTTAATTTATTACTTTAGCATTTCCTGATCACTACACATCTAATTTAAATTCCTTTAAATTATCCAAGTAATTAAATTTTTCTCTTCCTTTTTTTAAATATATTTTATCTCTTTATTCTTTACATAAGTTACATAATTTGCCAAAATTCATATTCTATTTTATTTCTCCTTTGTACAAGGACTATAAAATTCGGGGTTGTTACAGTGGTACTATCGATTTGAACCACCTCAAAGATCACCTAAAATGTAAAGGTGGGGTGAGCTCAAGAGCCTAGTGAATTATATACAGTACATCCATAGCATTATTTAAGTCAAAATATCAAACATGCAAACACTTAGCATATGTTAGGCGTGTCAACTATTAAATTATTCAACAGTCATTAAATTAAACCGGAAGGTTTAAACTTGGTGTTCTCTTACCATCATCATATCAAGAAAATGAAAAAAATGCACTATATGTCATATTCTAATGGGGTAGGGCACAACCATTACCCAACCTTGGAACTAGGGTCACACCCATCGCTTCATCACCAAAGAATTAGGGTCACACCCATCATTCTATCACTGGAAATTAGGGGCCCATCCGTTATTTCGTTCACCAGAACACCTAAAATGATTCCCCATGGACCACTACACCGGTACATGATTCAAATCTTAAGTTATCTTTGATTAAAATCATAGAATCAATCATTTCATCATAATACGCGTGGAAGTTATAAAACATGTAACATTGTTCACGTAAGTCAGGTATGATGATCAATCATGTAATATAAGGTAAAATCACGTGAGTCTCATGTTATGAAGATGAGTAACTAATGAGCATGAATGTTCTAATCATGTTATATCTCATTTATACACAATCAAAGAATCATAGTATCCAATCAATAATCAAATATGCCCTAGCATGCTTCTACGAATTCATAGTAATGTAAACACACGTCAGCTCAATATTTAAACTCAAATAAGACTAGAGAGCAAGGTAATCATCTCTACAAGGTGTTTTGTTCCTTTGGGCCGTCATTTCCTTACTGTGTTAGCTTTGGATCCTCGACCTTTAAGATTCAACGTGTATAATTTCAATACTTAAACATTTTAATACTCTCAAACCATAATGTAATGATTCTATAATATGGATGATCTATGGTGTTTATAATGGTTGTAAAAAGTGATGGTGCACTAGGTTTTCCTTTGATTTTTGTGATATAGAGTGGTAGTACCGCAGTAGCCATCGTGCACACAACAAAATACGTAAAAAAAAAAAAGGGTCTCAGACGTGTTACCTTGATTCTTAGGGCCTCCTTCTTTATTCATCTCCAAACGACATCTAGAACGACTTTTAGGTTATTGTTTCATCAAGAGATCCACCATACACTTAGAAAACACAAAATAGTAATACTAGATGAGTATTTCTGTCTGAGCATCATGCCTTACCTCGTTTACAGTAGTTGGTGCCACTGCAGCGATTACTTTCTCACCAGTTGTACAGTTCTTCTTTGTTCCTTGCGTGAGAGACTATTGAGAATGATTGGAACTAATATCTAACTCTATTGATGGGGAAGAAGGAGATCACAAATGGCTAAGGTTTTCATTTGCTTGTTTAGGGTTTTGTGAGCACGGTGAACATTGTAAGGTGAACGACAAGCAAGTGAACAATGGGATTCTAGTTTCTGCATGCATTATAATATATAGTCGAGTTAGGGTTTTTGCACATACAATTCAATGCTCTAACTTCTATTTTTGGTTTTCCAATGTAGGACCGCAGTCTTTACATGGTCCTAATAGCAGGACCATGGTCTAAAATTGCAGTTTCACGCCCTTTGCAAAAAATTCGAGTTTCTTGATACAGGACCATGGTCACTTGACTCTAGACTGTGATCTTCATGCGAACCAAACATCATTGATGTAGGATCGCGGTCCTAAAATGGAGGACCGCTGTCTTGCATCCCTCATTTTGTTTGTTTGTTTGCTTGTTTGTTTTTGTTTCGCATGTTGTCGTCAATTCTAAGTGTTACATGAAAACATTGTTAGAAGTCATCACAGTTAATTGTATTCGTAGTAGATCATGATAAGAATTAGACAATCCTTTGAGAGGCAATTCTTATCTCACAACACGTTCGGGCACAGATTTGGGGTTTTACCATGAGTCTGGCATTCTTGTGCAGCTTTTCGTTAAGGATGCACGTGGAATCGTAAGTAGAAGGTTGAATTATGTGTATTCGACTTAGGAGATGTCTGTGAGAACGGAAGACCAACTGACTGTTCGGCGTTAGGGTTTTGTTCTGAGAGGAGGGTGCATAACTGCTGGAGCAGGATGAACAATAGAGATTAGGTTTTGTGCACATTACAGTACAGTATATAGGCAATCTCGAACCGCAAATTAGGGTTTCTATTTTTCAATTGCAGGACCATGGTCTTTGGTCTGAGCACTGCGGTCTTAACATTGCCCTAATCACAGGACCGTGATCCCGGACCTATAACACCCCGATTTTTGGCCGGACCTCTGTTCACGTGTAAATCGTCGCCCGTTGAAAATCGAGATGCTACTAAAATTCTTTTCTAACAAAAATCTTTTTCTTCAAAATCAAGTTTATAGCAATTTGTTTTCAAGCCATTCTTTGGATTATTTCTCATATAAAACAAAAGAATTTAAAATCAATACTCAAGACATTCACCGGCTTCATTAATATGAGTTATCAATAAAGCAGCAGAAATTACTTTAAAAATGTTCATTTAAACCAAAATCGTTAAACAAGATGTAATACCCCAGAATTTTGTCAAATAATTTAAAATAAATAAAATAAGTTAAGTAAATTAATTTTAAAGATTTTAAGAAATTTTTGGGTACAAATTGTGGGTTGACACATGAAAAATAAAATATATTAGAGATATAATATAAATTAGGCAAATAAGACCTTAATTTGATAATTAAATGAAAATGCCAATTTAGTAGAATTAATTATGAAATTTAAATTGCTTAAGAAATAAATAAATAAAAATAAAGTATATATACACATATAGGTTAATATGTGTATGAATAAGCTGTGTGTTAACATAATAAATGTTAATACTAGATATTATATGAATATGTATATAAAAAAATTTATATAATTAAATAAAAATATAGTATACGTGCATTTATTAAAAAAAAATCAAACATTATGTAAATACTAATTTATAATTACATAAATTATTATTTGAAAATGAAATATGAAATAAATAAAAATACATGGAAATGGAAAATGTAGACTATTGAATTATTGGCATTAAATATATTGAAGAAATAGAAAAAATATCCAATAAATAAGAAAATATTAGCAAATCATCAAAATAGAAGGGAATATACAAGAAAATCAAATTTTTATCAACTAGGAAGTGTCTAATTGGCAAAATTTCGGATAATAGCAACTTAGAATAGTGATTTTGGTATTCGAAACACGATGCAACGACCAAAAACATATAATCCATCCGATCCAGGATCCAATGGCCACGATCAAGACCTTATCGAACGCCCAGGTGCACCGAATCACCGAAATCCAACGATCCATGATCAATCCGCTCGATCCAACAATTCAAATTTCATCCGCCTAATGTCGATCACGAAACGAGTACTGTAATTGAGGAAAATCCAACAGGCTAGATTTCACCCGCCTAATCTTGATCGCGAAAATGAGTACTGCGATCGAGGAAATCTGACGGCTCATGATCAACCCGCCTGATCTCAATCTCGAACCGAGTACTGCGATCGAGGAAATTTGACGTTCCAGATTTCACCCTCTTGATCTCAATTGCGAATCCAGTGCTGTGATCGAGGAAATCTAACGGCCGACGTTCCACCTGCCCAATCTTGATCTCGAACGGAATCTCGAGGATGATCCGACGGTCTAGATCTGAGGCTCCGATTAAATACGAAGTAAAATCACAAAAAATATCTAAAAAATCCAAAAATTGGTTTCTAAATTTCCAAAAATTCACTTTCTATTCTCCTATGCTTGGGGGGCACGAAATTCTAAAGAATTAGCAAGTTTCCTACAAGATAACACCACAAACTTGCCATTCTCTACGCTTTTGAACTCTATATAAACACCCCCCCATGCTCACAATTCATCTCATCCCAAGAAACAAGAGTTGAATTGTCATCTTGTTCTCTAAGCCTTCTTCTCGGCAATCCCCTTAGTTCTTGAGTGATCTTGAACTATTCTTGAGTGTTCTTGAGAGTTCTTGAGTGTTTGGAAGCCTTGAAGTAACAGAACTTTGCCGGATTTCAGAGGCGTACAAAAGGGACGTATTTAGGGTGGAAGTGACTTCTAACCTCTACTTCTTTATTTTAATTTGAATAAGTCTTGCATGTGTGATGATGTTTTGAAGATGATTGATTGAATTTATGATTTAATTTGCATGCTTTATTTATTTGATGTGCCATGAATATACATGTTATGCATGTTTAGAAATTAAAAATATTGATGCATGTTATACATAAATTGTGCCATGAATAAATATTTAATGATTCATGTTTTGTATATGTTGCATCAATGGTTTAATTCGATATTGTGAGTTTTATCACTAAGAAAAGATTAAATAATGATTCAATCCACGTACCGGCGCGATGGACTGCATAGTGTCATTGCGTGTGTTCCACCCCCCGACTCGGCTTGCCGGTTTACCATTGACGATTTCGAACTGGGTTTCCAATAGTGATCCCACTTCATAGATATGGGGTTTGAGTTTCCAAGAGTGATTCTCTCTTTCAACGATGTGGAACACAAAGATTAACCTCTTTCTGTCTGAATGTCAACCATAAACAAGAAATTGTTTGAATCGCCTAATGTACAAAAGTTTTTGATATGTTTGGTTTGTGTGAATTGAAGTAATGATTTAGATGTTTAGAAAGATCCATTGGGCTATGTGCTCACCGCTTCTACTTTTCAAGTATTTGATTTACATGAAGACCATGAAAATTAGTTAGGTTCTTTTATTTAAAAAAGTTTTTTTTTAATTTCTATGTAAAGGGCATGTTGCCCAAGTTTTAAGACTTCCACTGTAATAATTTTTTAAAATCAAATTATGTACTCAAATTCATTTAATTAATTGAGTTTATGAATTTCAGTTATTTCTTTTATTATTGCCTTATTAAATTCTTAAACTTAAGTTATGTTCTATCAAATAAAGTTAAGGCATGAAATAATTGAAAAAGAAAGTGACGCAAGTTGAGTACTTGTAAATGTAACACCAGCCCGGCCCTCCGTTTGGTTTAGCCCACCGTCAAGAGAATGGTGGTCGTGTCCAATGCTTAAAGATGTGGGGGTTGGGGTGTTACACAAGAAAAAGCCATTGAAAGATAAATCAACCAAAGTTAAACCAACGTAATCACACTAAGACAATCCAATAAAATACATAATTTATAACCTCCAAGTCACCTATCCCGGATGACCTCCCCTTAAGGTGTCCAATCAAAGTGCGAGTCTTTTGGCATAGGCTACAACATTCTAAGTCCATGTGTACTTGAAAGATAGAAATGGGTGTGAGCTTGAAAGCTCAGTGGATCGATCCTACATATCACATCATTTCACAGACCCAATCCAAAATATTATAAACACTTTCAAACATTAGGCGTTCAAACATTCATTTGTTTTAGTCGAAGTCTAAGACCGGAAGAGGGTTGAGATGCCTCTCGGTATTCCCTATGATCCAATCAAATCTCAGAGGGTTCTAATAACCATCTAAAATCAATCATGTCATCACTATCACAGTCTAAGAGAGAGTACTTATCATGAATCGTACCGTCTCCCAAAGACTTCGAGCTGTCACAGTCAGCTCCGGGTGGGAATACCTACGATCTGCCTTGTGGCTCGACAATCTCAAGCGGTGACATATAGGAGATGTCACGTCGATTCGCTTCAGGCTCGTCAGTCGTACTGGTACGTGGATTCTTAACAAACCATCGTCTTATTTTAGTTTTAGAAACAATTCCAATCATACCAACCATCATACATATCATGAAAAATAAATCAAATAATGCAGGCTATTCTCATGAGTAAATAATGAAATCTAAATGCATGATTTCTTACTAACGCATGTTAGAGATGAACAAAACACAATTTAAATAAACTATAACACCATCAGCCAGGCAAGCCAAACAAGTTCAATCAATTTTATAACAAAATTCTCATAATCCTAGAACTATTCACATAATTGTTTTGAATCTTAAATCTATATAATACAGATGAGCAAGGAAGTCATGTCCACCTGATTTTGCCGATCTTCGGGGCTCTTTGCTTTTCTTTGAGATCCTCGATGCGCTAATATACATATAATTTGAAATTTAACACTTAATAGAATTACTCTTGAGCTTAACTAATTCCTAAAATAATTATGAAATTTAAACCTTACTTCCAACTAATTTAGGGTTATTCTAAAATTTTAAAATTTAATATATTCTAATTAAAATAGTTTCTAAGTCTTCTAAATTTCCTTAATTTAAAATTTCAACTTTAATAATTTACTTGCAAGCTTTTATCATGTAATCAGAGTTCTAATAACTTAGTTGTTTTAAATTAAATAATTTATTAACATCATGGTCAATTTAATTACAAACAAAATAAAACTTCTATTTGTCAAGTCTTTAGTCTTGTTCGTAGTTAAGATTTCTAATCTTTTCCTATCAATAGAGTTTTGCTAAGATTATTATTATTATTATTATTATTATTATTATTATTATTACTAATTTTTTTTCAATATCACTTCAAATAATTATCATTCATTTAATTTCCTAATTTAAATACTTAACTACCTAAATAAGTGTTTAATTTAATGATCTTAATTTAAATACTTAAATGAATAGATGGAAATCCATTAGTTAATTTTTTGGTTCGTCAACCTTAATATTTTGTAATTATAAAATGGTTAAGTTTATTAAAACTTTATTTGTTCTAATCTATTCATGTCAATTTAGTTATATTATATTAGATTCTAATTCATGTTATATTGGTAAACTATACTATAACTTCCTTATTAACTAAACATACCGAAATAACCATAATCAAAATTTTCACAACTTCTTACCTCCTTGAGTTCATGACCGGCCAGCAGCAGTCATCCAAATTTTACCAGCAAGATCTTGCTCCTCTCTGCTTGTAATTCACACTAGCAGCCACTAGCCATTTGAAATACAACTAGTCACACTTCTGCCATGCTCTGTTTTCTGCCATCTTCATCTTCTTCTTTTTTTTTTTTTTTGTTTCTTTTCCTTTGTTGTCAATTCACTCAACCAACATAAACTGAAAATGCCCAAATTCGGATCCCCTTCATTCGTTCTTCCTCCTCATCACGGACCAACCGCACCACCAGCTGATTCTCGTTCTTCAGCTAGCAGCAGCACACTTCTCTATTATATTATATATATGTACATAAATATATACATCTATTTTAGCTCATCAGCTTCATCACGAACACCCATATCGTAGCTCATCTTCATTGTTTCAAAACCCAAAACGCACCAACACACTTCTCCTCTCCTCTGAACACGGCAGCAGTAGCAACACGCACACCCAATCTCATTGTCATGCCTCCTCTTTCCTCTGTCTCACAGACAACAACCGGGCAGCAACTAGTAGCAATCGAATCACCGAAACACGCTGCTGCCACAGCTTCAATGACGCACAGACAACCATGTTTTTTTCCCAGATTCTGTTCCTCCCCTGTTTGTGTTTCATGGCAGCCGCACCAACAACTCGAAGCAGCAGCAGCTACTGAGCGTCTTCCTCTCACAACAGAGCAAACTGCTCCTTGTTTCTCTTCCTCGATTAGCAGCAGCAGCAGCCATCACAAAACAGAGCATTGCTCTGGTTCTTCTTCCTCGTTCGGCTGGCATAGCAGCAGCAACAACAATAACAGCAACAGCAACAATGCAACCGCTCATCTATTTTCTTCTTCACCCATGCTGCGCAACAGCTTCTTCTTCGTTACACACCAGCAGTTGCAGCTCGCGGATCAATTTCACATGGCAGTTGCTCCGTCTTCTTCTCCATTCTCCACCAGCAACGTGAGCAGCAGCAGCACCAGCCGGCGAAATCAGCAAAACTGGTTTCTTCCTTCTTTCGACCGATCATCTTCATCCCTTCGTTTCATCGGCCGCAGTTCACGTTCTTCCATCGACACGCATTACTTTGCAGTCTCTTTTCAGCTTTGCAGCAGCTGAACTGGTCTTCTTCTCCACTCATGTTGCACAGCCCCGTCTTCTTCGTTCTTCAGTCGTGCAAAACGCAGCAACAATGCTCTTCCTTTCTCTTCCCCTGCACACCATTCTATCATCTGTTTTTATCCCTTTTCAATCTTCCGGGAGAAGCCAATTCACCGTCCACTTTCATCCAGAAATCTCGACTCTCTGCTTCTTCTTCCTTTGATATATAATTAACCTTATTAAATTTTTTTTTATAACTATATATGTGTTTATATATATATATATATATATATATATAT